>JALQSN010000047.1:0-257323 GCA_023690525.1 Holotrichia oblita
CGCATCTCTGTGGCTGTTAATCCTTTTATTAAAAATACCTTCGTTTTCTTTGATCCAAGAATCAAACCCCTCTTCGTCGAGATTTAATTCTCGCATGAGTGCTCTTCTTTCATATTGGTTAACGAAACTTACATACCTAGATAAATGAGTGTCTATGTCAGCCTTTTGTGTAGCTATATTAAAGTGATTCTTTGTGTTTGTCGCCATATAATCACCGTCCTAATCGAGTTCTCGTTACAATAATACCGGTTAAAATACCTCATATTAAAGGAATCTTTTCAGAATATAAAAAAGCACCTATTTGCTAGGTGCTTCAAGGTTATTAAACAATATTATTTTTATGTGCTTATATGAATATATGGCATCTTATGGTATAATAATATTAGGTTGGGCAATTTTCGGTTTAGGTTCAGCCTCTCCGTGCGCATAGGGGTTTGCGTGTCTGATAGCCGCTCAAAGTTGCGATTAAAGAAAGCAGGACATACGACCATGAAAGAAAATATTAACGTACAGGGAATGGAGATTACCGTCCTCAAGCACCGGCAAAACGATTACATATCGCTGACCGATATGGCGAAGTTCAAAAATGCAGAGATACCCGGCACGGTTATTTCTCATTGGATGAGTACTGTATTCTCAATCAACTACATGGGTCTTTGGGAGAAGATGAACAATCCTGAATTTAACCTCACGGGATTCCGTGAGGTTAAAACAATGAGTAGCGAAACAGGCTTTGCTTTGTCACCAAAGCAGTGGATTGAAAGAACAAACGCCATCGGTATTATTTCCAAAGCAGGACGATACGGTGGTGGAACATTCGCACATAGAAATATCGCTTTTGAGTTTGCGTCGTGGCTCAGTCCTGAGTTTAAATATTACCTCATTAGCGAATTTGACAGATTAAAAAATGATGAACAACAACAACGATCACTCGAATGGAATCTACAGAGGACGCTTTCAAAAATCAATTATCGAATACATACAGACGCAATAAAAGAACAGATTATTCCCAAAGAAATAACCCGGGCGCAGGCAGCGGCAGTTTATGCTTCGGAAGCGGATTTATTAAATGTTGCGCTGTTTGGAATGACTGCAGCACAATGGCGAACGAACAATCCAGACAAGTCAGGCAATATCCGTGACTACGCCACACTGGAACAGCTTGTAGTATTGTCTAACATGGAAAGCATTAACGCATTGTTTATTCGGCAAGGATTACAACAAAGTGATCGACTCATTCAACTCAACAGTACTGCAATAATACAAATGAATTCCCTTATAGGTAATACACTTGTAAAAAAGTTAAAATAAAATAGATAGACCTGGTAAGTCTATCTATCCTCATAAAATTACCGCGGCCTGAGCAAAAGACCGCACACTCTCCAACTTATAGGGTATGTGTTAGTAGCACATATCCTATCTTTATTATATCCAATTTTTATAAAAAAATCAATATTTTTTATAGCGAATGTTCAGTGTGTTTTACTCTACTTATTTTGTTTGGGTTTTCTGACATATCATGTATTTCCTTTTGATAAATTTATTCCTCTTTTTTTAACCATGGAAATTTATCAAAACTAAAATCTGAAATTTTATATATCTCTATACGCATTTGCTTGTTTAGTGGCAGATATTTTCTCCATTCGAAACTCTCCCAATCAATAGGTGTGCCTTTTTCTATAGCATTATCATAAAATAATGTTAAAAGTTCAATTTTATTATCTGAACAGCCTAACTTTCTGGCTTTTTCAATAACTTCTTCTTTAGTCATAGTTCATCTGGCTTCTTTCTTCTTAACCAAGGATTTTTTTCAAGCTCTTCTTCTGGATAGTTAAATTTACATACTGTTATTACTGATAATTCCTCCTCTTTATATTTTGCCCATTCTTTTGGGTCGGTCCAATCATGTTTGTTTCGTTTGCTATCATAAAAATTTTTCAAAAATTCAACAGTTTCTTCTGTATATCCATACACCTCTTTATAAACATCTATTTTTGCAAGAAACTCTTCTTTGCTTATTTTTGTTGATTTTTCGTCCATTTTCTGTACTCTCTCTTCAAAAATCTATTTATATTTTTTCTAAAGGTCAGTGGCTAGGAGCATCAGAAGTGCCAAAGTACCATATTTCTAAAGGCGATAAAATTAATATATATTCGCTGTATAACCATGCAATAAATGGTCCTTCTAATCTAACTCTATTAAATAGGGCTTTGTTTTTTAATGGTTCAAACACAGGCGCTATTGCTATAATTTCTTTGACATCACAATATCTTTTTGCACCGCTTTCAAATTCAATTAATAATGTGAAATTTGACAATGGGATAACATTTTTTATATCCGTATAATCAAAATCATCATCAAATCTTTCTTCTTCTGTAAGTTCAATATCTAACCCTTTAACTGGAAGCGGTTTGTTTTCAAGATCTTCTTCAAGATTGTTTATTTCTTCTTCGGCCATTGAATATCATACTCCTTTTTAGCAAAATCGCCAATTTTTTTGGCCAATGGTCTCGGGTTTGGATTATTACGAAATTCCGCTTTTCCTTCAGATATAAATTCTTTAATATTTTTTGAAGCGTATTCTGATAATTGTTCTGTAATTTCTTCTTTTGTCAGGCTATTAAATAACTTTTGCATATATGGATTATCAGACAAACCAAGCATGTCATCTAATTGGTGTGTCATTTCGTGGTCAACCAAGCCTTTAAGACTGTCGCTTCCTATTGAATGATATTTAGTTGAAACATCACTTTTTAAGTCATTTATTAATTTATTTATATCGACGTCATCATAAATATTAAAAGCAATGCCAGAAGCACCATTGGGTGCAATTGTCCTATAATAACTTTGTCCATAACGATCATTAGTCATTGCTTTTACTTTTTGTTCAGTTATTTTTTCAGCTTCCTGCTTAAGTTCCTTCAAAGTAATTTTTGTGTTATTTATATTATTTTTCATAATTTCTTCTTGAGTTTGTCGCAACATTATTGGTCGTATCATTTGCAGTTGTGTTTTAAGATTGCCTACAAAGTTAAGTTTGTTTTTTAATTCTGGAAAATCAAGTAAAAATTTGCCTACATGTTCATTTATAGTATTAGCCATATCAATATGCATACCTTCATATTTAACGTGTTTTATTCCTAATGTTTCGGTAGCATATTTATTGGCTTCTTCAATAGTTGTGGCAGGTGTAAAGCCTGTTTTTATTATACCTTGCTCCGAATTTTCTATCAATGTGTTTTTTGCTGCTTTTGGTGAACTATCGCTCGCATGAGATTCCGATTTTCCCATGTTTGACAAAAATTTATCTGTAGAAACTCCGTTGGATTTAGCCAGTTTTTCTAATACAAATCTATTAGGTATTGAATTATATGGATTGATTTCTAAATTTCCTGATCTGAATGAAGTTTTTGTAATATCAGAAGTTTCTATAGCCTGGTTTTTAGGTTTAGTATGTTTATATTCTATATTTGGCGGCATTTTGGCTTTTTTCATAGGTAAAAATCTGACGCCTGTATCTAATGTGTTAATATCAATTGCTTTCTGCTTATTAAGAAAACCACTTGTTAAGCTTTTGAAAAAATTGAAATTGCTTTCTAAACAAAGTGCGACAACCCCTGTGTTTATATTTTCTAAACACTTATTACTTGGAGCTGTCGCACTTATTAACAATATCGAATTTTACTACATCATTCTAAATATATCTTTTATGGCTGACTCGGTCTTGTATTTGACAATCTGCGCTACATTAACGACAACATCAATACCGCTTGCAGGTGTTGGTTGAACGCTTACGTCAACGTCCCTGAGACCGGCTCCACGCAGGGTTGCTTGCATACTTAGTTCGAGCGAGAGTGGGTTTTGCCCTCCTTCTGGACTAAGGTTAGGTGCATTGATAACAGCCGGGTCTCTGAGTTGGGATTCATAGAAACCGAAGTCACTAAGTAGCATACCCTCATTGTAGACAGTCTTGACCTGAACTTTGGCTAAATCGACGTCAGGACGCCAACCTGACCAGCTGTAGCCAGGTAGATTATGATTCATGAAGTAGCTGTCATTGCTCTCCATATCTTCTACTTCTTGTCCCCATACGCGCTTTAAAGCCCGTTGTAGAGCCGGTGATGCGAATCTGAGTACTTCGTTTTGTTTGTTGGGGTCGCGTTCTTTCATGAACTCCATAAAATATTCGCGGTCATTCTTAGGAAGAGCACGTATCGTGGCCGCATAAGATGTTTTGTCTTGTAGTCCATACATCGTTGACTCGGCGGCTTGTTTGTAAATAAGTGCCGATTGCGTCCAGCGGCCGGCCGCTAGAACAGTTGGGGATTCTGTTATTGACTGCAGTTTAGCATCGACAATACCCTCAAGACGTTTTCGCAACTCATTTGTTTGTGACAGTGATGCGAGTTGGTCTTTTGCTTCAAGTAATGCAGCTCGTATCTCAGTCTTTTTAGCTGAATTAGCTTCTTGATTTGCTATTAACAGTTCTACGTCTACATCTTCTTCGTCTTCGGCCTTTCTTGCGGCAGCACGATATAATCCCATATACTTAATGTAGTTCAATCTGTCGAAATATTCCTGGAGTTCCCATTTCTTTTTGGTTCGGTCCGGTATCCAGTCTTTACGTTCATCAAACACACTGCTGTTAGCGCCTGACAATGCCAACCCTGCAGTCGCAGCAATAGCTATGCTTTTTATTTTAGAATGCTTAGTGTATTCTGCTATTTCGTGACCAATGTAGCCAAACTGCAGTGCTGATAATACTGGATCATTTATGCCGGTATAAAGGCTGCCAAGCTTCATTAAAAACGAGCCTGTTCTAGCGCCTTTGCTTAAAATAGTGCCACTATCTGGCTTGACAAGATACGAAGTAGCCGCACCGATAAAAGCACCCCTGTTAGATAAAAGATATGCACCGTTAATTAGTTTTTGCGTCAACGGCCCTTTGCCGGCGATTTTTTCTGAAGCTCTTTGAACATGCTCCATAAATACGCCAAACATAACTGCGTTATTATTAGAAACAGAACGTTCTATAGCAGGCATCAAAAAAGAACCGATTGGATCAGACCACGTTTGGTACGGAGTACCAAATACTTGTTCGGCCTTGTATGACTCAAGCGGAGACCGCACACGCAGCCACTGGTCGCTTAGCCAAGGTACATCAACATGTGTAATTAGTTCATAAGCTGTTCCTCTTAATTGTTGAAACGCAGAATATTGGGCGATTGTGGCCGCGGCGCTTGTGTCACCCTTTCTGGGTTTGCCAATATCTTCACTTATTAGTTTTTGACTAAGATTTTCTCCGTCGATAAATACCGCAGCATTTATAGTATTATCTCTATCGCGGCTGGCTTGATAATATGGGTTTTCATCGACTGCCATCGTAATTTCTTGACCGACATGCATATACTGACTTAGGATTTGCTTGGAGCTATCTTCTTTTTCGTTAGTATTTAGTTTGACGCCGGCAAGTTTATATATTCTGTCTGAGCCATAGACTTTAAACTTGCCCTGTTCCATGACTTCTGTTACTATCGAATTGTTATACTCGACACCGCGCCCTAAAAACTGATAATCATAAAATTCATGTTGTTTGCCAGCTTGCGCTGCGCGTGCCCGAATATTTTTCATATCCTCTCTTAGTTTTGGGTCCATGACAGTTTTATTGGCAATTGCTCTCCAGACTTTGTATTCAGAACTATTAGGAGCAATATCGGACAATATTTTAAAACGGTCATAAGCGCCGTATTCACCAAACATATCTGGATGGAGTTCATTTAGGCTTTCATAGCCTTTACCAGGCAGTCTCATTTCGCCTTTTGGTATATGCTGAGAAAACGGATCGCCAAAACGAAAGCGTTCCGGTAACCAATCAGGCATTTCATTCATCAGTGGGTTAACAAGAGAACTTCGTTTAAACTCCGGCATAAAACGGCGTGCAATCTCCATGCTTATTCCGCCAGCGCCGGCAAACCCTGAATCCCAAAATGTCCTGAACGGACTTGACATATCTTGTGATGTTGCTATGCGTTTGTTTGTGTTATTGCCAAAATCTGCTAACCTGTTCGCTCCATAACCATAAATACCAGAAATAAGACGAGCCGACAGTGCTGCTTCTTTAATCATGTCGTCGCCACTTGATATGTTCATTAAATCATCGATAGTCTCTACATTATCAAGAAGCTTGGCTGCGCCAGACTGATTATGACTGACAGTTTTTTTAGGAATTAACACGCCTTGTGATTTATCGAACTGACCACTGTTGTATTGAGCTCTAATAACAGTGCCTTGATTCAGTTGTCTAATTTGTGACATTGGATTAGCTTTCGTAATAATGTTTCGTGCGACTTGTGGCACCAATCCTCCGCCAGTTGCGAGTTCTATCGACAATTTTTCTTTAGTGGTAAGCTCAGCGTCTCGAATGATACGGCTTTCTGATACTGCTACGCCGTCAGAGTATCCATGTGCTTTGCCAAGAGTGTTGCTGTTTATATAAGAGCCGACTGGCGTTCCACCTTCATACATACCATATGAGGCCGTAATTGCATCTGTAAACTCTCCATTGTTAAAATTAGTGGTATAAACACTCTCATCCATTGTAGGAGCGTTATAGGCAGTAAATTGAACGGCTTCGATACCTGATTTCTTGACTAATATCAGATTTTGCTGTTCTCCATCAAGAGCACGCCTTTTAACATCTTCGTTCATCCTATGAATAAGCGCTTTGATATCATAACCATTTTCTAAGCGGTCTTTATGCATTATTTTTTGAGGCTTAATTAGCGCACCTACAGTTGGATTTAGCACTGCTCCCCATGCTGTTCCCTCAGAAAACAATTGCCCCGTCACCGGGAAAGGTCTGTCATTTATATGTTTGTCTTCTAAATGATACGGATCAAGCAGAGCCATTATTGGCGAAATAGGATTAGACGGTGTTGGCAACCAGGAATGTGACCATTTGTCGAAATATCCATCATAAAGAGATTTGTCTTGATAGTCGCTGTTGATTCTTCTTACAAAGTTCGGCTCCCAGTATGCGATCTGCCCACCACGAAATTCATTGACACCGCCAAATATCCAGTACCGACCCTTACGTACCGGGTCGTAACCTTTCTCGTAATATTCTTTGCGTTCGTCGTAATTCTGATATGGATCTTTCCCAAACCAGTATTGCAACAATGGATTGATCGCCTTTTCTTCTTTCATAAATCCGGTTAATCCTACAGCATCGCTGGCCTTACGATACGCCAGATCGACATTAGCAACTCCATTTACAAACGCTCCAGATATAGATGTTCCTGACAGTTCTTTAGAGGTGTCATCAATCCAGTCGTAATAAGTCGCTGCTACACCTATTGGTAAAACGCGCTTCAAGGCGATATTTTTAGCGAACTGACCAAGACTGCCAATTGATTTTGCTGAAAAACCCATACCTACATTATTAAGGTCATCAGATAAACGAGATAAGAAGAAATATGGATACATAGTAGCCGTTGTAATATTGTGCGGATCATCTCTCCCGGCAAAGAACTGAGCAAACATCTTCTTGGTAGTCGCTTTAGCCTTGGTTAAATCATTTATATCTTTTAACACATCAAGAGGCGTAACTGTCTTTCGCATATGAATCCAGTCTCTGTATTTAGGGCGGCCAACAATATTTGAATCATAATCCTTAAATGATTCAAGGGCAGATATTTTATCAGCAGCCATGTCGCTGATGGTTTTACGAAAATCTTGTCTAAATTCATCTGTTGCTTGTTGGTCAAACAAATTTTCCGTTTTTCTGATGGTATCCCACATATCGTTTATGTTATGCGACTTAGTAGGATCTGATCTAGCTGATGTGCTAGTGATAGCCTGAAATGCAGCCCAGTGTCCGAGCCTTTTAGTTTCAGTTCTTTCTTTACCTCTTAGTCCTGACTGTTCAATTAGCTCAATAATAGCTAAGTGCATGTTGTCTTTGCCGTATTTATTTTGATTAGCCGAAGCATGTTGAAGAAAAGCCTCTTTACCTAGTTCCATGCGCAAGATATCGTAAAAATTAGCTGATTCTTTGCCGCTGCCATAAAAACCGGTACGATCGGTCTTAAGCGTAATAGTGTCTAATGCTTTTTTAGGGTTTGTAGCATAGTTATTCAATAACGCTGTTAAGTCGTGATTTAGATAGTGCTCGGCACGCCCTAGAGAGCTACCGTGTAGTGTCATGACTTTATCAATCAATTCTTCGTTGTTGGTGATTGATAGTTTTTCAAGAATATTGCGCGCTTCACCGTTAGCGTGAGGCAATAATTTTTTAACAGCTTCCGTACTAAGCTCATAAGAATTTTTACTCATGAAATAGTTAAAGCCCTGTGTTGAAACTAAATAATCAATGGCAACTTCACGATTGTTATTTGCAATACCTGTAGCGAGTTCTTGGTGTTGCGCAGCTGTCGGTGCTAAAAAACGGTCAACTACGTTACCAAACCAGTGTTTTTTGCTGGTTTTAGTAATGCGGCTGATTTGCTTATTGAGCAGTGTTTGTTCTCCGTCTTGTGCTATGTCAAAAATGCGGCCTAGTGCGTAATCAGATCTCTTATAGTCAATATGCCCCATTATTTGACGCAGTAATTTGGTGCGCGTACCAAAGTTGCCTGACATTAAATATAAATCGTCGGCTTCTTTGACATGTTCAAGCCCATTATCTGTTGAGCGATATACTTTATCCATGACTCTAAAAAAATGGCTTTCTAGTCTTGAACTGCCATTTGTGTTTGTTGCACCAGCCAGGATTGGGTCCATATCACCTTTGCCGATATATTCTAAAATAGGCGCTTTTTGGCCGTATTGAACATCTCTTATTTTTAAAATCTTGCCAGGAAGTGTTCCTGCTACAAAATCGAGTGTTTGATCAATAATATTAGACGCTGCCTTAAATGAGCGGATGTTGTTATTTGAATCTTTGCGGAGTATGGACGCATCAGGAGTAATCGCCAAAAAACGGCGTTCATATTCCTGCCCCATATCTGCAAACTCCTGGCGCATCTTTTCGAATTCCGCCATGGTGTCGTCCCATTTGTGAAGTTGACCTTCTTTGTGAAACAACCTGGATTGTTGAACCTCGTTAGCGTGATTCATTATATCGCCAATAGTAGCTGCCCTGTCGCCTCTAACAGCGTCACTAACAATACTAGCATTAGAACGGTTAAGTTCTGAGCCGAAATAGTCTTCCCACCGTTCTAGGTTGTTTGCTAAGTCACTGAGCTGATTAGTGATTGTTTTGTTGGCTTCTTTAAAAGACTGTCTTGCATCAGACGAATCAATGCTGCGCATGTGATCTACGATTTGACTTGCAACTACTTTTTCCTGCTCGCTAAGATGCGTTCTATTCATGTAAGTAGAAATTGGAACGTCATCATTAAGTATAGTCGGCAATCCATGAATAAAGTTCCTCATTTTTGTGGTGAACATTTCATCGCCGGTTGGCCAATTATTTTCAAAGTGCCGCAGCGTAGGCTGAATTAGTATGTCACGGTCATACATCTCTGAGAGATACTTATTGGGATTATGGTTTAGCCTATTAATTTCGCCCATTATTGATGTAAAACTACGGTGATCATTAGTTCTTAACCCAATGTTTTGCTGTCGTACATCTTGTTCAATATCACGCCAGGCGCGTTTGAGCCCACTGGTAACATCTTTAATCTCACGAGAGCTCCAATCTTCTAAAGAACGGGACGTGATCTCAGAATGGGTATGAGAAAGAAACCTGCTGACTTTCTCTACTCCGTCAGACAGAAATCGTGTACCGCCTGTTCTATAAAAAAGAACTGCCCCAGCTCCAACGGCTAAGGCAGTTTTTCCTACATCCGCCAGACGATCCGATAAAGTTCTTTGGCTATCTTCCAATAATTCGTCATCGGCCATCTTTAATCATTCCTTTGCTTAGAAGCCAGGTCTTAGGGCTGGAGCCAAGGTGTCAACCGACTCTTGTGCTAATCCATCTATGCCATTAAAACCATCGTCAGCTTCCCAGTTTATATCGGGAAATTGGGCTTTTAACTGTCTTAATTTTTCTGGGGTGAGCTTTTCTCTTTTACCGCCCCGAATAGTTGTTTGATCGTTACTTTTTGTGGCACTTTGGATTTCTTCTGTACGGACTTCTTTATGTTTTGGCACATCTTGTTGTTCATAAAAATCTCCTTGTGGCTCAATAAACGACATACCTCGCAAGTTATGTAGCTTCCATTCTGCTCTGCTCAGATACTTAGTAGTTTTCTCGATATCCCAGCTCTCAATTTCCTCAATATCAAAAGTAGGAAATGCTTCATTGATAATACAAGTAATCTGATTATCTAGATCCCACATTTCATTCCGATAATGGTCAAGGATTTTTCTGCGCGCTTGATCGCTGTCTAAATATGAGTTCTTAACAATTTCTTGTACAAGCACCGTAGGAATGCCGGCATCGCAGTCTTCAAAGTCATAGTCTTCAGGCCATAAAGTGCATACTTGACAAATAAGTTCTTCTTTTGCCATATCATCAAATCGATCATCGGTAAGTATTTTTTTATATTCTCCACGACCTAGTGTACGATAAACAAACAGTTGGTTGTCGGCCTGAAAAATAAACACGTTACGATGTTCTTCTTTGAATTTAAGAAATATTTCTGTGATATCTACTTGTCGAGGCTGTGCTGGTGTATTTTTGTTATTTATTTTCATTTTAAGGCACCGCCTTACAGCTCTTGAGTTTCTGCTAGTTCAAATCCAGATTTAAGAATAATTTCGTCAGATACACTGGTTGCCAAACCGGCGTTATCATCAATTAATTGTTCAACATTATCTGGATATAATGCCACTGCCAATACAATCATATCTTGTCTTGCATAAACCTTGTCGCCTTCTACACCTTCAGTAGCTTGGCGCGACATGATTCGTACATATTCTTTACGTTTGAGTTTGCGCCAAATTATTGCATCTTCACCAACAGTGGTCTTGTATATCCTGCCGTGTTGCTCTTTCCACTCATCAATCTGTTGTTGATTAATCGCATCTTTATTTTTTTTCATAGTTGTTAACCTCCCACAATGTTTTCAATCTGTTTATTACTCAATTAAAGCCAATTATTACACTACTGTTTTGAAATCTCTTGCAATAAAGGAATACGCCTCCATAACCGGCATCCCTTGTGTGTTAAGTGCTATGTTTGAGCCCTTAATCATTACACCTTCCAGCACGATATGTACTGGTGTCCCAAGCGATGTCTTATCGCCAAAGACAACATCAATATCAAATGTCTCTGGCCAGATGTGGCTATCGTTTCGTGGAATTATAATATTAGCACCAGTATTTATTCTTTCTTGAAAAGTTGCCTCTTCTTTGGTTTTGATAACTTGATACGAGCCCATGCCAACAATAGACTCTGCTTTGGCGGCTTCCAATAGTTGAAAAAGAAAGTTTGGTGATGTAAAGTTAATACTAAAAGCCCCTTGAATTATGCGCGCTCCCAACGCCACTTCATCATAAACATATGAATTAAAACCAAAGAGCGGCTGCTGACCTTGATTAACCTGCCAGTCGATCTGCACAACTTCGTCAACAAACTCATTGCCAAAATATATCTCGGCATCAAGAGAGCTGTAGTAACGCTTAAAGTAAGCTGAATCAAAAGAATATCCATCCTTTGTTTTGTGCTTAGTGTATCCTTTAACTAAGTTCGTAAATATTGGCTTAGTATCTACTGCTGTCCGAGCCATTTATATCACCTCGATGTCTATGTTCCAGTTGGAAATGCATGAGTTATATTTTGAAGTATTAACAAAGACGTATCCAGAACGACGATACGTTTGTTTGTCAATTGCCTGGTAAATAAAATAGTCAGCTTCACGATATTGTACTTCAATAGCTCCCAAGCCAGACTCATAATACTCTGTTATAATCTCACTGTTGTTAATACTGATTTTATCCACTTGCAAGATGTACTGACTACTTTTGGGAGGAAAAACTAATTTGTCTAGCGCTCGATCAGATTTGATACCATTAGGGAAAAACTGCTGTGTAAACAAACTGTTGCTAACTTTGTCTTCCATAATGGCATTTATAGCTCCATTAAAGTACATAAAATGCTTGTTAGTGTTGAGACCATTGATGAGATATTTATAGGCATTGACTGCATTAATTTCCGGAATAGTATTAGCTGTGTCAAGTAAGTCTTTGATAATTTCGCTGGCGGCCGGCGTTCGGTAATTAATAAGCGGCAACAGTCGTTTGGTGTAGTTGTAAAGTTCAAGTTGTCTCAAATTCTCTTTGTAATCACTATAATCAATGTCTTTGACTAAAGAAATTAGCTCTAATCCACTAACAACTCGCTTATTAGCATCCTGAATATAAAAATAGTAATCTTCGGCATTAGATAACAGGTGTTTGGCTTTGTTAAACGACACCTCTGGCCCTTTAATTAATTCAACCCGGTCGAAACCATTAACAAAAAGCTGATCTGGTTCTTTAGCTACAACATAGAAATTGCCAAGAGCCATAAGAAATGCCGAGTCTTCAATCGAAATAGTTACGTTGTTCTTGTTAACCAATGCCTCGGGGCGACCAACAAGCTGGTCAAACGGTGTCTTTGACTGTTCGATTAAAATTCTTTCTTGCTCTTCCGCAGTAAACTTAACAAAGTTTACCGGCAGATCCAATAGCTGTTCTTTGGCATCGGCTATTTTATTATTAATTGCGCATTGTGTTGCCCACAACCACTGCTTGCTAATATTATCTCCACTGAAGTGCACATACACGCCGACCAGGTTGTTTTCTGCATAAGCCTCAATAATATATTCACTATTGTCAGCCAACTGCGGCATATGTATTTTCTCTTCGTCCGTTGCAATTGTAAGACAATGTACTTTTTGGCCACCAATTATTTTATGAATAATTACACGGCTGACCATAGAGCTTACTTCGATTGACATCTGTGATTTATTGTTAATACAGACCATAGCTTCATTGTCTTTGTTCATCCGAGTACTACGGATATTCTCACAGAATTGTGCAATTGTAATTAATTCAAAATATGCTTTTAGCATATCGGTATTTTGCGGCTGTAACGCTCTGTAGAGCGCGATAAGATGACTCGCTGGTCGAATGGTAGGCTCGCTTTTCAAACTCGCTCTGAGAAGGCGTAACGCGTCCTGGTGAAGCTGATTAATATTGTCTACATACTGTTCGATGCGAATAACGGCTTCTTCAGTCGTTTCTTTAAGTATTTGAATATACATTTTGATAGACGAAACTTCTTCGTCTCTCGTATAAAAAACATATTCACCTTGCTCTAGACCTGTTAACACAATAAATGGCGATGTAATATCGCCCTCTTTTTTGTTTTCCGGGTCTTCGACATTATACCAAATCAGATGAGTATGTCCATGTTTATAGGAATTGCAATAAAGCTCAAGCTTATTGTCGTATTGGCGAATTGGACAAAGCGCATGCCAGATTTTATTCATAGATCAAACTACTCCTTTTGTTCGTCGAAGTATTGTTTTGCAGCTGCAATCTTTTTATTAATTGTTTCGTTATAAGCTTTTTTTACTCGATTGGCTTCCGATTTGCTTTTATATTCACCGGCAGCCATTTTTTGATCAATAGCCGCAATGGCAGTTTTACGCTCCTCTTCCAACTGGTTAATAACCTGTTGTTCTGTCATATTGCCATACGGTTTGCTAGATACATTTGTTTGTGGCGAATCGGTAGGTTTAGGTGGATCTTCCGATGGCGCAGTTTCAGGTTGCGACGGCTCTGAAGGTGTCGTATCATCTACAGGAATCGCAGCTACGGGAGGAGTCTCTGGTAACGGAGTATTTATCATTGGCTCAATAGGCGGAACACGTATAGCTTTTGGTTTTATATATCCGGTTGCATCAGTTAAATAGTCAAGATCAGATGCAACAAACTGGTAACTGTTTTCAGTAAACACATCATTAATTGCCATAACCTGGCCCTCATTGACAATACGAACTCCATACAGAGCTAATCGTGCAACAATTCCATATTCGTTTCCAGCTGAAATCGTAATTTGAAATGGCGGTAGTTCATCCATCAAAAAATGCGTAGAACCGAGATCGCCGGCTTTTCTGTATTCATTCATAATTTCATAAGCCCAGTGGTTATTGAACACTGCAAAAATTAATGTGCCGGCAATTGTCCTTGGGCCAAACACATAGTCTTTAGCGTTCATGTTGCCAATCGCTCTTACAGGTTGTTTTTCTTGGTGAATTGAGTATGAGATTGTTTGCAAACTACCAATTACCTTAACAGCCTTTGTGCCATCTGGTAGAGCAATGTCGACTGTACAAACCATGTCAGCACCAGAAAAACTCGTATTCGTACTGTGATATTTAGATAGTGTTTTCTTTTTCTCTTTGGGATTTGGAACAGTATCTAACGGTTTATTTGGATCTGACGGAGTCCATGGAAATTCTCCAGTTATCTCTCTGGGAACCAATTGTAACGAGCGATCATATACATTGTTAACAAGTGTGTTCTCAATCCATGGCAGGGAATAATTACGAATATATGTTCTAGTTGCTTCATCAATCGTATTGCCATATTCTGCAACTAACTCTTGCATTACTGTTTGCAAGTATGCATTTACTTGATCTTTCGTCGGTGTTTTTCCGGTTCGAATTGATTCTTGCATTAATTCGGACATTTTTTTGGAAAGTTTATCTCTTACTTCTATATATTTTTTTTGAGCGTCGTCGTGCCATTTGTCGGTAACTGCGTCAGGAAACTGACCATTTACTTCGCGAGGGCGACTAATTAAAGAGGAACGATAAGTAGGAATTATAGAAGTTTTATTGAAGTTATTTATTGACGTTCGGATCATGTTTATTTCAACATCATTCAATGGGTATCCGCTTGCAGTCATGAGCTGTCCAGTATACTGCCCCAATATGCTGTTAAGTTGATCTTCAGTTGGAGTGTTGCCGCTTCTCTCAGAATCTCGAATTATTTGTTTTGCGTATTCGGCGACTTTGGTTCGTATATCATTCAAAATTTCGTTTGCTTTTGCACTGATTTCCACATATCTCACCTCTTTTGCTGGTTATGGTTAAAAAAATAAGAAGGATAAAGCGGTCTGCTTATCCTTCTTATTACTGCAATTTGTCGTGTTAATAACTATTTGTCTTCTACTTTTCGCATATACTCAACACGGCGAGCAACGAAAGTACATGCTTTTTCGCTGGTTACGCTGTCGATTGAGAACCCAGAGCCTTCGTTCAGAATTTCGACGCTGTAAATTACCAGAACTGCTTTTTGGCCGTACTCATTGGCAAAAGATATGGTGATATCAAACGGAGGAATTTCGTCGGCGTATTGTGGATCGGAGACGGGAGCAATTTTTTGAGTAATGTTAGAAGCGTCCTCAGATGTAGCACCAACAGTATCGCTAATCATGGTGCTAGTCATTTTCTTATCCCAGTCGTCCATACTGATAGGCTGCATATTCAATTCACCGCCGACACGATGGAAAGATTGATTTTGCTTAATATGGTCTTTCAGGCCTTCAATCAAAGCATCCCTATCGAATACTGTAAATACTAAAGTGCCTGCGATTCCACGTTTGCCACGGCTAAAGCTGCGTGGTTCTGCACTGCCCATAGTATATACAGGCGCCTTTTCACGAGACACAGAGTAAGTAACGGCCTGCAGTTCGCCAATAACAGTATTGCCGAACGTACAAACAATGTCACAACCGGAAAAACTCGTGTAGGTTTTAGTGTATTCAGAAGCTACTGTTCCTGCCATAATTCTTGTCAACTCCTTGTTGATTTATTGAAGAAAGGGAAGGGGCTTACGCCCCATCTCTTACAGCTGGTCTTTGACAGATATCCGATTGCGGATCTCACGAATTTCGTAAATCGGAACAATTTTGTAATCAATGTCGATATACGAAAATTTCAGGACTTTCGGATCAACAATCAAATTGAAGTCATACGCTTCGACCAAACGCCCTTTGATTTTATCCAGATTGGACTTAATCGCTGTTTGCAAACTATTGCGGTTAGCAGCATGATTTTGTTTTCCGATGAACGGCTCTGCCGCTTGACGGACAAGATCTTCTACTGCGCCAATAATCCGGCTTGCAGATAAACGCCTAAACACAGAGCTCACTGGTGCCATAGTGATACCGTCGGTTACTACGATGCCACGGGTAAATGATTGTTTGAATGTAACAATGCCTTTAGCAGTCAACCTTGTTAACTGATAGTTTGTCAGAGTAAACATCGGATCAGGGATGTTAATCGGTTGATTAGTGGAAGACTGATCAAGCGGCAAAGTAGATACCATCCCAGCGTAACCAGCAGCGCCCGTGGACAAGAACCGATAACCGTCGTCCATATTGACAAAGTATTGAGCAAAAACAATAGAGACATTTTTGCCAATCGGATATGGCATATTGTTTCTGTCTAACATGTTGCGGCCAGAATCAGTTTTTGCATAAAGATCGAACTCGGTATCTAAAACAGCTTCAGTTTTTTTAGCAACGCTGTTTAAGCTAGTATCCAGTAGGCGAGTACAGCCAATTGCGCCGAAAGTTGGAGCTGTTTTCAGTTCGGTATATGTGCAATGTTGTGCCAGTTGACGAGCAAAGTTGTCGGTGGTCTTGTATGGAATGTACAGACTATAGTCGTAGCCAAGCGTACGGTCATTAGCCAGAACATACTCATCTACGTCAATAGCAGCGCTACCAACTTCCGAGACAAACTCATCTTTTTTCTCGGCACCTTTGTCAGTAAGTTCAAAGGTAAACAAGTTACCGAGAACATCATGTTGATTCAGGAATTCCACAAACTCTTCCAGGGTCATAGCATCAAAGATTGCGGATTTAATAACTACAGGATTGGTTGCAAAGTAACTGTTTTGAGCGTAAACCAACGTTTTGTCAGCATTGTTTGAAAGCATAGTCTTGAGATCACCCAAGGCTTTTACTTGAGCCAGTGTGTCGTCAATTACTTGGAACACGAATACATGATCACAACATTGCCCAAGAACGTATTCTTTTGACCGGAATGTTGCTAATCCAGCTGCTGCTGGTGTGACGACTGCTTTGTCAAAAACCACAGAACCGCTGACTGCGTCTATTTGTCCTTCGTAGATGTTGTCATCAACAATGAACAATTCGCCAACTAGTCCTTCTCCCGCAAGAGTTTCATAAGTAGACTCATTGATGCGGATTAGCTTGCCTTGGCCAGTTACGTCAATTAGCATTATCTGAGTGCCTGGTGTAATTTTCTTGTCGTCAAGATCAGCGATATCGCTAATAGAAGGCAGTATAGGTAATACGCTTTCGGTATAAATGTCTTCCATGTCATCAGAATCAGTATCTGTAAGGGTTTCTAACTTAAACTTATACGCCTTTGACGAAGTATGGTCAGCAGAGTTTATGTTTGGAATTACACGAACCAAGCTATCCAAAATATCAATCTCTGCAGGTATTGTTACCAGAAAATCTTCCGGGCGAGGAAGTTTGCCGCTAATAACTTCATCAGCGAATGCACAATTAAGCGCGCGGTATTTAATATTTGCATTTTCTAGCATGCTGTAAATACCGTCTTTGATTGCTATAATCCGGTTTGGGTCGTCCATTGGAGTTTCTTTAATCCTAGGACTAAGTTCGGCGCCAGCACCATCAGTTCTGCGCTCTGCTCTTGCAGTAGTAGCGAAGCCGCTGCCAAGACGTTTATAAATTTCAAACGGACTCAATTTTATTTCTTCATAGTCTTTTGTGTCAGGCGCGAATGCACGGTCAACAAGGCCGGCAACTTCAAGAAAATCATACGGTTTTATCATAGCGATATTGACATCTCTAAGAATGTCTCGAAGGTCGCTTATGGACTCAGAATAAATCGGCAGTGACGCGGTGACATCGGTATTAATAGCGAGTTTCCGATAGTAGAGACCATCAAATGAAGAATAAGGTTTCGGAGAAGTCGCGTCCTCAATCAAATTAAACTTGACATTAGTAAAACTTGTGCACTTGGTGGTATCGCGCCCAATAAGATAAATACCGGGATACATAGCGCCGATGCAAAGTTCATTCACTTCTATGGAGTTCGTAATATCTACACCATCGTTGTCAACCACGGAAAGTGTAAGCACGTTGTTATATGTGTGCTCGTTAACAAGACGAATCAAATCAGATAGTTTGCTATCACGGCTGATGCCATAATCCTGATTTAAACGAAGTTCCGTTACGAGAACCGCAGTGTCAGAAGTTACCATACCACCCAGTTTCTCAGCGATAGTCGCACGACTCGCCGGCTTATAAAACTTTAATGCTTCAGCGCCGGGAGTTCCGTCATAAAACATGTATACTTGTTTACCGATATTGGATGGGTTAGCAGCGGAAACACGGAGTTTCATGTTAACGTCAATTGCAAAATTGAAATCTTTATGTAGCTCAATGCCACCAATACGGATAGCATAAATAGTTCTACATCCTCGATCCCATGCGTCTTGTACACCAGCTACAAGACTAGCCTCTTGTTTAGTTTTACTGTCGTAAGATTTGCCGAAGATGTAGGCTGCATGCTCCGGATTATAAACCGGAACGATTTGCCCAACAGGGCCGTCGAATGCGATGCCGATGATAGCCTCGGAGTCAGTTGTGCCGAAGAGTGATGTATCATAACCAAATGAATAATCTGTCTCGATTTCGGTAATTACGCCAGGCAGGTTGTTGTCATTGTTAAAAACACCCATGTTTTTGCCTCCTTTTTATACTATTAAATGATTGTGATTTCCTCGATTTCAGACTCAAACACGGTTATCAACTTTTCAATCTCTAAATAGTACTGGAGACTGCGAGTGGATAGTGTTTGCCGGAATATGTCCAGATTTTTGTCCGTAAAGTGCTTCTCAAACAATATTTCAGCTACCCCGTTTTTTTTAAGGTAAGGAGTATAACTAAACATTAGGTTTTCAAAATCATTCATTACTGCGTTTACGGTGCTATAATCACAAGCAAGAAAATTAAATTGTACGATTGCGCTAAATTTTTGTCCCCAAATGCGCCCCTGACGATTACCTGTCTTGTCGTCAGACACTTCCAGTATTGCTTCACGTTCACGAGGTTTGCGCTCTAGCTTTGGCCTGCGTTCAATAACTTCGTAGAATATATGAGGATTTTCAATGGTTTTTGATGGGTCAATTTCTAAGCGAATCCCTTCATCTGGTTTGAAAATAACATTGTGCTTTCGCATTGATTTAGCTACCAGCATTGCAACCATCTCTATAAAATCAGACAACGATGCATTCTTTTCTGCTTTTTGTGCTCCGTTGCTTTCTCGTGACACATAATTAACAGGTAGAATATTATTGCCATTATCCTGCTTTTGTTGTAGCAACCGCCCCATGTCTGCTTGGTTCATTAAACTTCAACTCCTATTCCGACAGAGCACTTCTCGATTGAATTTAGTGGCCATATATCAAAGCGAGTTAGTACAACAATTGTTCCTGGGCTACCTTGATACGGTGTAATGGACTCAATGTTGAAATCCTCTAAAATATAGCCCTTGAGAGACTGTAGAAAACTTGTTAATTTTTGCTCTATCCTAAGTTTTTGATAACCAGTGAAGTTTTTGCCTTTGAATTCTGATAAATCGAGTTCTCGTTTGATATATTTAACAATACGATCAATTGTAACTATCTTCTCTGGACCGGTTTGTCCAAAATTTAATAAGTTTTCAACTGTTGTTCCGGTTGTTGTGTTGTTCTGAAAAAATACCAACTCTTTGTTAACATCGGATGTGTCAATGTTAAATACAGCTGGGCCAAAGTCTACCGATGGATATATATCAAGGTCGCATACACACAAAGCACTTGCTAATACTACATTTGCTAATGGATAGTTAACAAGGTTGTTAGCAACAAACACAAGGTTTTGACCTTGTAAACTTTTTGAGGCGTTACTATTAAACCGTTGTATTAACTCCTGCATTTCATCAATAAAAGCATCGAGATCTTCATATAACGAAGCGTGTTTATCAGTGACTATAAGAGTCGAGTTATTAAAATCCCCGATTTGTTCAAGTATGTATTGCAAATATGTAATACGCCTGTTGTTGTGGTAAGCGTCGTTGTATCCATCTGACATAAAAAGATCTACCGGAACAATATAGGTAAAGTCGTTGTGTTTAATGGTTGTGATAATATCAAAATAATCATGCATACGTTTGACATTCATCATAAATATATTAGGTACGCCAAAATTTTTTGCAACTTTAAAAGCCTCTGTAAGCAAACAGTCGCCGTAGCTTTCTGATACTACGTGCGTTGTATCAAAATAAGTGATTTGATTAAGCTTGTAGTTGGTTTTAGCGCTTCCGAGTAACAGTATGTTCTTATGCTTGTTAACCGTTGTTGCGATGCCTGCCATTGTTATCCACGCCCTATGATTTTTTTGAAGTTCTTAAGAAATATTTGAACATTCTTCTTTTTAGGATTAGCCTCGCTCCTGTTGTAAACTGGCATAATATTGTCACTCCTAAACGGATCTACTTGTAGCACAACATCTATATCTGTGCCATTTATAAAGATATTGTCTTGAAAAACTGGAACATTTCCTTTTGTATAATAGGTTCTTGTGCTTGCGCTTTCTCCCACCTTGTGAGAGCGGAACGAAGCTTTGTTACTTTGACTGACGCCCATAACCGTTTTGATTTTAATCTTTTTACCTGTACCTAAACACTTTGGGCAAGAATCTTTTGCTTGCTGTGTTGCAAAATCAACGCAACTGCAATTTATATCAAAATCCTGTTGAACCAAATACATCTTATAAGCCAATTTGTCGAACGTTTTAATAATACCAGCATCAATTTGATCCATTTATTTAGCCCTCCTGCGCTCTCGTACGCGTGAAGTCATTGAGAATAGAATCAATACTGGTAACAGGAACATCGCTGTTTGACGAAGATTTTATGCCTACCACTGTAGCCTTTGGTTTGGCGCGCCCTTCATTTTTATAGCCACGGACTTCGTCTTCCCATTTTTTAAGCTCTTGTTTAAGTGTTTTTATTAAATCAACAATGCCTTCAAACCGTGTAGAGGCTTCAAAACTAACGTCCCCTAATGTGCCTTTTGTGCCGCTTTCAGATGCTTTTTCAACATATGCTTTTAGCAATGCATCAAGACAAGCTTTTGTTTTAACAAACTGCTCTACCTCAAAGGCGACTGTGCCATCTTTGTTATATACCGAACTTGTACCTCTTAGATAATCTGCATGGCGTGATGCTTCACGGATATAATACAACAATTTGTCTGTTGGAATATGAAACACTTCTACCATGGCGTTAATGCCTTCTATTGAGCAATATGAAGGTGTTAGTTCTGTGACTATTTTAAGATTCAACGTATCAAGTTTTTTGTTTCGATTTAAGGCTTTTAACCCTTTGATACGAATCTCGTATATTGAATTGTTCTTGAGCGCTAAAACAGGTGTTATTTCCAAGAAGTTGTCAAAAATTTTAAATGTTGTTTCAACTTTTTCCATCTATAGCGTTCTCCTTGTCACAATGATTTCAACGCCATCGGTATCTAGTATCTCGTCAAATTCAATCAAGAAAGTGTCTGGTGTTTCACCACTAGCAGGAGCCGTAAGCACCATTAGGTCTTGTTCGAATATTGGGTCGTCACTATCCACCTGGTTTGATGGCACAGATGTGTTGACATCAGTTGTTCTATACAAGAAGGTTGTTATGTCACTCCACCGGCCATAACCATCGCTGTTCTGCGCACGAATGCGCAAATAGTACTGGCCATCAGAAACATCTGTTAGGCTAATCTCATTTTTATCATATACTGTAGTATTCTTAACTATATTGTAGAACGCATTTTCCTTGGCTATCTCTATATAATAAGAATTGACCTGTTCCGTATCGCTATTAACTGTTTTTTCAATCCAGGCTAGTTTTAGCGTGCCGATCTCTTCATGGTCACTAGGGTGAGTTATGACAACAGTTGATGTTATCTCGCTTTTAAATATAATTTTGCGCCTTAAACCGTTTTGGAGTAACTCATCCGTGATCGACTTGATTTCACCTTGTATAACTAACAAATACTCGGTGTTTGGAACAGGCCATTCTTTTAAGTTTAACTCGATAATCGTTCCGACTACTGCTAAATCGTATTCTAAAATACGATTCGAATTTCGGTTAATAAGCGCGATTGTATCGACAGACACTGTAGTTTCATCAACATCCAGTGTGCATTCAATATATACCTTCTTGTCCTTTAGGGACGCAGTAATCCCGAGGATATCGAATTTTTGGTACATACAACCACACCCTTACTTTTTGTTCTTACCGGTCTTTTTACCTGACTTTGTTTTTTTTGTGCTACAACCGGCCATGTTATTCAACCTCCTGTTTGTTAGCAGCTTTTTTTCGAGCGGTTTTTTTCGTGTTTTCTTCAGCGACCACAGTTTCTACAGCTTCTGTATTGTCTTCAACAATTGAAACTTCTTCTGCTGCTGCATTAACAGCTTCAATTTCGATGACGCCGGCTTCTATAATAGAACCTTCTGTAACATGAGTCTCTGCAGCAGAAGCTTCTACGGCAGTAGTGTCCACAGTAGAAACTTCAGTAACAGGAGTTTCTTGAATAGCGGTTTCTGGAATTACAGCTACTTGAACTGGTATGTCTACCTGCGGAGCGCCTGTAAATTTATTACCTTTCTTGGCAAAATCCAGTTTTCTCTCTTCCCCAAGAGAGCCAGACAATAGTCTCAAGCGCCCAGATTTTACAGACCTGCGCAGTTGTGCGCAATTAGTGCCTGCAAATATTTCTTTTTGTGGACTGCCAGCCGTTAGGTGGATACGACTCAGTTCATCGTAATACCCCACTTCGCCATAAGCCAGTCTTACTACCGCGATAACTTCTCTACTCATTAAATTCCTCTCCCTTGTAAATAAATTGGATTTTGTTATTTGAAAAATTAGTAAAATAGCGGCTACTTATCATAGCCGCTATAAGATCGTTTAGTCTGTTTGGACTTTTACAGTCGGAGGAACAGGATATGTCGGAGCGACACTCAGGTTCCGAGCAACTGTAATCCCACGGCCATTTGATACAATGCCAACGCCATAGCGTTCTTTGCACTTAAGCATCCGAATGTCTCGTTCAGGATCGTTCCAGTTGTCAGTTGACAACCCTTCTTTTTGAACAACAACCCCTACTTCATTGCGGTCCAGGCAGTACATATCGAATTTTTTGTTGACTTTATCGAATCGAACAAACGGTGAGAAGTTGATAGTAAGCGGCACAGGCAGACGATTTTGAACTTGGCCAGGAGTCATGATCATTTTCTGCGGCCCTTGATTAGCGCTAAGGCCGGCAAAACCAGGAGTTCCTTGTGTCGCTCCCCATGGATGTATTTGACTACCGCCAAACGCACCGTAGGTAAGTCCGTTACCGATCATGCTGTTGCGCGCAAAGATAACCCAAGTCAACGGATGCATAATAATATCGGAAGGCACCATGTTGTTACCCATAAGAGCAAGAACCAAATCGAGGAAGTCTTCTACGCTCATGGTGTCATTAAAACTGCCGTCAGATGCGCGGCCGGTAGTGCCTGCTTCCGGCATTTGCTCACGCAAATTGTTGTCAAAAATTACATGCCCATGCGAGCTGAAATTTTCAAAACAGAGTTCTTCTTTATAGCGAGCCATGGCTTTACCCATCTTGCGAATATTGATTCCAAGAATGTCCCAGGAGCTATCGCTAATGGCTTCATCGGTAATACTTACTTTAAGACCAATTTTCTTAACACGAACTTCCAATGCGCCATTTTCGATAGTATTGAAATCAACATAGTCTTCGTTATAACGAGAACCCTCGCCGACTTCAGTAGCCACAAGCTCGCCAACAACAGGGACTACATAAACTGCAGTAGAGCCGCCTTCAACATGGATTGTGCTCATAAACCTAGTTGCGAGATATTCCGGCTCAGCGGCTTCGCGAAGCTGTCCTTCAATTACTTTGGGAATCATTTTGATAGTATCAGTCGTAGTCAGAGTTTCTTGGATATTGGCGCGACCTTTAGAATAGTCGCCGTACAGATTGCGCACCATTTTCTCCATAAGATCAAAAGTTTCCGGCTTAACCGTGGGTTCTTTTGCGCCTTCTTTGCCTTCTTTGAAGTCTTTTTCTTGTTGTTTAGCCGCAGTGCGGAATGTATCGATATGCTGAATTGTTTCAACAAAATTCATATTGGATTGCCTCCTTGTTAATGCGAATTGATTACTATGTTTGCAATGACTTTGGTTTAGATAAAACGGAGGGCGTGCCTCCGTTTTATCTACTTAGTCAGAAGAATTTTAACAGAGCCGCAGATGCCGTCCCAGTCAAGGAAAGTAGGAATGCCTGCCATACCGCGTTTCTTATATTTCAGCTTAACTTCGGCTCCGCTAGTCAGCGGTTGAAGCAAAGTATCAGCTAAGGCTTTGTTAGCAACTTCGATAACAATGATTCCTTGTAATTCGTTTGCGTACTTAACAACGAATGCACCACCAGCAAGAGTTGCGCCAACAGTACAATTAGTATAAGCTTGACCATTGATGGAAATCTGCAGAGTGCCCGGTTCAAGATTGACCTCCAGCGTGCGGAAAAACATTTCAACGTAATCTTTCCCACCGGCATAATGGATCAAGCCGGCCATGTATTCAGGGCAATCACGAACAACTGCATTAGCGCCATCTGTCAGGCCAGGGATACCAAGGTCGCTATACTGAAACTCCGGATTCATACGGGCGTCGTAGTTGTCTTTACGACCGGTCGAAGCCAGCATATGTAAATCATGATTCATGTAGTTCTTGTCATAAGGATAGCCGGGGTATTCACCCTTAGAATTAAACGGACTGTTGTTAACAGCGTCTTCGTTGCGCCGATTGTTTTGCCTATATACAGCAGGGGTAAAACCCTCGAAATTCAGGCGGTCTTCTAATGCCCATGTTGCCCATTTGGCGGCACCCTCGGGAACAAGGTTTTGATTAACAGAATAAACTTGACCGATAACTTGTTGACGCTCTAATTCGTATTCGGAGATACTCATATCGGCTACTTCGGCTTCAAAACTCAGCGGAGAAATAGTTACGCGTCCATTTTCATCTGACTTAACAAGCGCGCCGGGAAAGATTGCACCGTAAGCGGAACCCCAAGGATTTCCTTCTGCTTTGTCTTTATAAGCAAACCAAGGCAATTCGACCAGTGCATCAGTCAAAACCGGCCCAGGCATAATGCCGTTGTAAGCATCATTATCACGGGTGTATTCGTTTCTCTGCAACATGCCAGTAGGTATGTTACCTGGCCGAACAGTGTCAACAACAGTTGTTCCACTCATTACTTTGCCTGTTTCAGAACTGATAGTGTAAGCATTGTCGGTCAGTTGAGCTGTAGGGCCTGCTCCTTTGAATGGGCGCATACATTTGTCGCCGTACGCATTTTCCATACCGATAACCGGAGTCCATTCTTTGCCAATGAGAGGCAATGCTTGCCCTTTGGCTTCAGTAGAAACAAGGCCTGTTGCTGTGCCGCCAGCCTTATATAAGTCGCCGGCTTGCCGAAGTCTTACAGGAACTCCACCGTTAGCAAGGGTTAGCGTGTTGAATTGCTTTCTGGTATCGAAGTCAACAAGATCCATATGAGGGTCTACGGCAACAATCCGGCCTTTCGTAATTACCATCTGGTTAAAGCCAAAGGCAAAACCATATCTGAATAACGAAGGAAGTCTGTAGTCGAATTCATACTTGATGTTAGGAACATCATGCTGACTTACGTTCAGTTTGTTGTTAGTTCGATTGATTCGGTCGGCGCCGTCTCTGTATCCAGGCATATCGGCCTTGAACATCGATCCGTCTGCACCTGGCTGTAGACGGTCTTGCGAATTAAAAGTACCAGGTTGTAATGCCATTATTGGTCACTCTCCTTATTTGTGTGCGTTAGTTATTGAATTAAAAATAGCTTTGAGTCCTTCTTGCAAATCAATATTACCGGCCTTTTCCTGTTCTTTAACATTTGCGTCATCTTTTTCTGCTAAAGCAGGTGAAGTTACAGATCCGGCAGCTGGCAAAACCGGCTTGAGCTCTTCTTTGAGATCCTTGATAGCATCTCTAAGAGAGTCTTCGCTGCGGCTCTTGACTGCGTCCTCAGTAAGTTCAACTTTGCCGGTTGCTTTACGCATAGCTTGTACAGTTTCAATTAAATTGGTTTTAACCTCGGTTTTAGCAGCAATTAAATCGGTCTCGACGTTTGCACGCATTTGTTTTTCCTGCGTTATTTCACTCTCCAAAGCTGTTTTACTCTCTGCTAAGTTGCCGTTTTCAGTTGTTAACGTGCCATTAGCAGCAGTAAGTGTTGCATTGGCCTCTGTTAACGCGGCCACTTTAGTCTCCAATGCGGCTTTTTCCTCAGTAAGAGTAGCGACCTGGCCTTCTAAAGTTGTTTTAGCACTAGTTAAAGTTTGATTACTTTCTTGTGCAAGCCTTAATTGCTCTTGCATAGCTGCAATTTCTTCAGGTGTCATTTTTGTTTTGCCTCCTTCTTGAAAACTCTCAGTAATATTTGTATTAGACTTGGACACAGTAGCCGGGTACGACTTTATGTTTTTAGCAAAGATATCGCTCGGCACAATGACATAAGATAATTCTTTTGCTTCCATGTTGTAAATATCCCAGTAGCAAATCTCGCCTTCATAGACCTGTCCGCGATCGTGATCCGGACATGGCCCTTCTCTAGCAATTTGATGGTTACAGATTGAACATCTAACATCGTGGGCAATAATCCCAATCGATACTGTTTCAAGAAGACCATCTTGAACGTCAGTTTTTGCCTGTTCACCTGGAATATTAGCAGTAAACAACAGCGCTGGTGTGTTAGATAATGTTTTGCTGGTTATATATTCAACAGCACAAACACGTCCGATTATTTCGCCGTCTTTTTCGTTATGATGCTTAATTAATGGTCTTCTGTAAGGTTTTGTCCATGTTGGAACACTTTTTTTTAAGCATTCCGGCATATAGCGAGTAAAGTTACGCGTAGCATGCGGATAAGCATGTATGCCTTCGATGTCAACCATTAATGATGTCGTAGACACCGATTCACTTAGCAAGTTTTCTGTTAAGTCTTTATTATCTGGAGGGATTTGAAACTCAACGTCAAATTTGTCGTAACCGCCATATTCGCGGATCATGATTGCCATACTTTAATCACCTGCCTTCCTAATTCTAATTTTACAATCACAGTAGGCATTAAAAGCAGGTATATCATCCAAGCTAAATTTGCTTGTTTCAACCGTGCGACTATGTTGAAGTTTGTCATCGCTATCGTCGAAGTCTATGTAGGCTTTTTCTATGCCCATTTGAGCACAGGCTTTAACATATGAATACCAGTAGGCTTTTGGAATAACGTATTCTGTAAGGAATCTGAGTCGATACTCCATAGTATCGAACACTGCCTCCATTTGTTGACGATCGTTTTCTTTTCCTTTAAGCCTATCTTGAATATCCTTTAAAAGCCCTACAACTGTTTTTTCAACTGTTTCATCAAGTTGTGCCAGTGTCAGCTTTTGAACATGCTGTACAGGTTGATCGTTATCAGCAAACGCTTTACTCATACCTTCTTGAGCTGAAACAGTGATTCTGTATTTAAGCTCCTTAACAATACTGTCCTTGACTACTGGCAATATGATTTCAGCTTTTTCATGATGTTCACAGATATCATTACGTGCTTCTTTGTATCTTTTATACACGGCGAAAAAATTTTTCTTATAGTTGTCTATATTTTTTTGTGTAATAGCTATTGCATCGTTATTTTCGATGGATTCTGTGAACTCTTTAACCTTGGCTGAAGTTGTGCCATGCTGATTAGCAGGGCGATTGCGATTTGTTACAGTACCGGTCTTATTGCCAGTAGGTTTGTTCTTACCATTGCCGCCAGCTCCAGAAGAAGCGCCTCGTGCGCTGGCGGCTTGTGCAATGCCTTGGTTTTTTGCATCGATCTGTTCAATAGCATTCTTTTGCTGAATCATGTTAGCATAGAGCCTAGATTCGTCTACATTGTCGGCACGTTGTCCGAGTTGTTTTCGCATTTCCTCAAATGGAATAGCATTGCCCTGATATTGTGTCATAGAGTGATTTTCCATCTTCACTTTTGTGTCTAGGTTGATTTCCTCAAACTCAAATTTCACAATGTCTTGCTCGTTAAATATAGGGTTGTAGCCGCCCTCAAGTAATAGCTCATTGATGATGCAGTTCTCAAGAAAGATTTGCATTATACGCTGAATTCCTATGACGGTATCATGAACTTGCCCTTCCATAGAGTCGGCATCCTGTTTGGAGCCACCTCTGCCCATCATTGCTTCAGACATGTTAAGCGCTGTAAAAACGCGTTTTTCAAAATAATTTAAGTATCCCGTAGCATCTAATGCTTCGCCTTCTGCACCAACTGCGACAAATTCCGTTCTTTCGTTTGTTACAAGAATTCCGTCCGGTGCCATTTTTTCGACTTCTGTTCTAGCTTCCGTTATTTCTTTGTCAGTAGCCATAAAACCAGCTTCGGGTAGACCAATTTTCATTTGGTACAGAGGAATAGCAAACCTATAAATCAAACTCAGTACATTGCCTTCGATTTTTCTTAGGAGCTTAACATCTTCAAGCGCTGCTACGATTCGAGGCGTACCGAAAGCAGCTCCACCTTCGCGATCCATGAAAAAGTGTACAACATCAGTCGGCTTAAAGGTTTTGGTTTCGTTATCAACTTCTTGTTGATATTGCTTAACAACGCCATTTTTATCGCGCTTAATTTGAATTGTAGACGGATCGACACGAAAATAACCGCCTATGTATTTGGTGTCAAGAACGCCTTTTGCTTGAATACCGCCAACAGGAGCGCCGTCCACACGAGATTTAATAAGGAATGCATTTGAATAGCGAATCAAATCATCCGCTATCTCTTGGAAAGTTATATCCATTGGAGTTCCTGTGGCAAAACTCATTAAACGAAATCGTGATCGAATATATTCTGCGGCGTTATCGTTTTGACTAAGTATGAAATAACCGGCTTTAAATACAAGTTGAGAATATTTTTGCATAGAAATCTTAATATACGAGTCAGCATTAACTGCTGTTTTAATTTCACTTAAATCATAATCAGGTTCTTGAAAATCGTTGTTTTGACTGCCGGTTACAAAACCTATTGCTTTTACGATGAAGTTTTTGACATTGGCTGGTGTTATCTGTGTATTTTTTCCTCCACCAGATCCACCAGGAGCTTCACGAAGCATTTGCTGCTCCATAGTCGGTTTTTTGCGCCAAAACATCAGATCGGAAAGGTTCATGGCATCACCACCTACTTAAATAATCGTTTGCCGAAATCTTTTAAAGCGGTTTCGGTAGTTGTTTTGAGATCATTAGTGACAGTTTGTAACATACTTGTTGCTTTATCTATAGCGGCTTGACTCTGGTTAGCAACTATGTTGGTTTTGCTAAGGTCGCTTGCAGTTTTATTGCTAGTTGTAACTGCTGCCGTAGTTTGAACAGTTTTTGTGGTCTGTGTGGATGTTGAACTATCGGCTGACTTTTGAGTTGTGGAAATAGCTTCTTCTTGCGCCATTTCCAAACTTTCTTTGGTAGCGTAGATGTTAACCCCGTTCTTCAACAATACTCCTTTGGCTTGAGATTCCTTAAGCGACATTTTAAGCGTATCATCAATAATCATTACCGATGCATTCAAGTATTTGTACATATCATAAAGTGATTGATTATACTTTTTATCATAAATGGCCCTGGATTCACGCAGGAGACTGTTGCTCTGTGTATTGAGATAAGTATCGCTATCACTGTACGTTTCATTGTAATAGCGTTCACGTTGTTTTTCAGCAGCATGCCATGAACGCATATGCATCATTGTTTGGTCGACATTATGTGTTTTTTTAAACAGTCTCGTTTTTTGTTCTCTAGCAATTTGAGAGCGCACAATATAATCACCGAGATGCTGCAAATTAGTATTTGGAATACTAACAGCATCACCATCGTAATGCCTTGTTAACTGTTCAATATCAGAGACCCCTGCTTCAGTCATAATCATAATCATCTCTTGCAGATATTTTTGCATAACTGTCTGTAATTTTGTGAGATAATTTTCTTTTAAATCAACTGAGTCTTGCATGTATGTATTGCTGGATATACTCGCAAGTGATTTCGGCGTAATAACTGTAATCTGAATATCGGTTGATTGTGGCAACAAGTCTGGTAAATCTACATCTATTTCTACGTAATCATCAACCACTTCAATAATCGGTCCAACATCAGATAGTTGTTCATCAGCACTGTGCTCAGGATCATAAGTCTCGGTAATTGAAGTATCTAGCACACCTTCAGACGAACCAGCAGGAAACATAATTCTAGTTTGCTCTAGTAATTGCTCTAGCGGCCCATTTAATATCGCCGGTATATCACCAGGAAGGTATTCGGCTATTTCCTTAATTTCTTCGATGTCTTGAATTATCTGAGTAACCCGGTCAGGTGTCTCGTCATTCGGCGCTTTCTTGATAATTTGTGAATCTGATATAATTTGCGAATCAAATATAGATGGTAGTATTGCGTCAGAGTGATAATCACGCTCTGGCTGTAAGTCTGGCCTGTAGAACAAACTTTTTGTATCATTCATCCTGTAATTCACTCCTTGTATAGTGGCAGATATAAAAATAGAGCGCTAGACGGAGGGGATATCTAGCGCTCAAATGGAGGAATATATAGAACCGGCTGGGAGTCACCGGAAACTACCATAATGATCTGCCTCCGCTATTACCATTGCGCCCACTCATACGCGAACCCCATCTGGAGCCACCTTGAGCTGACGGTTTGGCACCGAGCGGAATTTTGACCCAATTTTGCCCTGGCTCAGGTAATTCAGTTGGGTCAGTCTTATTAAGCCTACTAGAAACCCATGGATTCGATGTTGGCGTATTCAAGTTTCTTAGAGCAGCATTAACTCTTGCTTGGCCAAGTTGTATCGGCGTTTGTTCAATCTTACTTGAGTTGGTTAGTTTTTTAATAGATTTAGTTAAATCAGGAAATTCAAGTACAAAAGCTAAATATGCAAGGCCTAAAGCATCGACAAAATGTTCGTTCTTGCTTGTGTAAACTGGCGTACCTGACTGTCCGATGCGCTCTACTTCATAGTCGATTAGTTGCTTATGCAGTGTCTCGTCGAACGGAGAAAGCATCATCATATCTCGCTCAAAAGCGATAGTTAGCTGATTAACCATAAACGGTTTCATTGGCTTTTGGCTAGTTATTTTAGTTACTGGATCAATAATATCAAGCGTCTGCTTAAACTGAAACCCCTTGACTTTGTTGCGTAAACCTGTTGTTGGACGTTCTTCACCGATAATATGTAGACGCTCGATCTGATATTCACCAGAGCCCCTGTCACAATAAATCCAGCTAGGATTATAAATATCATTGAGTTCTACTATGAGGTTAACAGCATAGTCGTAGCTATATTCGCCACGAGGCACCTCTATTCTCCGTATTACTTGAAATTTACGCTTTATAACATTGTAATCAACAATAACTATCGAAGACGAAGCAGAATACTTGTCCCAGTCGACACCAAAACAGCGAAATGGATTTCCCGGTGCACGCTCTCCTGTGTTATAAACAAGCATTTGCGGCTTGATTCCGAGTTCTTGCATTTTTTGGTCTTGAAAATAATTCAGTTTGTCATAAGCGTACATTTCAAATGTAGTCGCAAGATCGATCTTTTCTTTGTTGAAAACACCAGTTTCTTGAGGGCCGAATTCTGCAAGCACTTCGTGAATATAACCAAGGTCTGATAATTGTGCCCGAAACTCAGCTTCCATTTGTTCATTCCAACCCGGGTTATGGGTTGAGGGATGATAGTGTTCAGTGAATCCCATCTTTTTGTTAGTGCAGCATTCGTAGAACTTAGAGCGTCTACCAGTTGGGGTGGAAGATACAAACATTCCAATGTCGCTGCGTTCAGCGGCGATCATAGCAACAGTGTCGAAATCGCCTTCGCCAAGATAGTCCATTTCATCAATATAAATATAATCCGCACGCTGGCCTCGAATAGAAGCGCCGCCACTTCCTGAACTTGCACCAGTGGTAAAGCCCATAATCATACTTCCGGACTTCCACTCAATTACATACGGATTCTGAGTCATTTTCTTAAGTTCTTTTTTAAGCAAAGGTGATCCGTCTATAAGTTCTCTCAAGCGAATAAAAATTAATCGCACTTGATTTTCATATGGTGTAACAAACAAACACCTGTACTTAGGTTTTGTGCTCGTACGCCAGAGCGAATCAATACACATTGTTTCGGTTTTCAACCCGCCTGGACTTGCGGGCCGGACTATATCATCTTTGATGGTTATTAGTAAAACGAATTCGGGGACTTCATCTTTTAGTAATCTATGTTTACAGTACCAGAAGTAGGCGCAAAATCAGAAGAATCGAGTTGCTCCATAGCTTTACCCATCGCTTCGCCGAGTTTTTCCTGGATATCTTCGAAGAATTGATTGGCAGCGGTAGTAGCAGCATCGATATTTTCGGTGCCATCGAACTTGGCTTTAACTTTAAAACCAGTTCGTACCTTCTTGGTGATGGATATTGGGAATCCTCCAGGATAGTTTTTTTCCAAAACCACCTCCGGTTCTCCAAACAAATCCAATGCTTTGTTTTCATTAGTGGTAAAGCCGGTAGTTTCGAGATCAATCGAAATCACGCGCTTCTTAATGCTTTTCGTGAACTTCAATTGCATGCGTATTCACCCCTTTGTTCCGATATTAATCCGAAATCTAGACTGTAAAGTCTAAAGAGCCGGATTCAAATGTAGTGCGTTTAGCTTTCAGTGCGTCCATAGCATCGCCAATAGCTTCCTTAACTTTGAGTTCGAACAATACGCATTTTGCTTCAGCCACAAGCTCTTTCGACTTAAGGATGGTTTTGATTTCCTTGTCGTCAATGCGTTTAGCGTCGATACTGTAGCTTGCGTCGAAACCTGTTTTGACCTCAAGCTTTTTGCTGTTAAGTATAAAACTAACATCTTCGCCGCCAATGTCGTCTTCAACTACCCTGCGATCTGCGCCTATTGAAAACTTCCCTTTGAATTCGATTGCGCCTAGGTCAATCACCGGCGCACCAAAGTCGGCGATCAGCGATTCTTCTTCTGCGGCATCTAACCCAAAACCGCCATAAGCAGTAAACTTAATGCCAGTAGTAAACACCTTGTTTTCAAGATTACGAGTTATGCTAAAATCCATGTCTATACGCTCCTTATTATATATTTAACCATCAAAGTGCCTGCGCTATCAGTCTCTGAACGTTTTTCTGTATAGCCACTCCCCAGTAGCCTACACAGAATATTCGCTGCGCCAATTAACTCAAACTTTGACCTTGTTACCATCTCGCTGTTATTAGCAGCGCCCTTAACATGTTGCCATGTTAAGTTGGTAGTCAAAGTATAAGAGTCTTCCCGCAATTCACAGGCAACGGGCGAAACACCCCACCCGTACGGCGGCCGCACCTGGCCACCTTTTTTAACGACTTATCTCGCAACATTTCAACCTGATACCAACGAGCTGTCCATGGCTCTGTTTTTTTTGTAATTGGATTGAATATTTTTGCGAAAACTTTAGCCCACAGTACAGGATCTGCAAAAACCTCTTTAAGTTTTGCTAATTCAACTGGAGACATTTTAGAAATATCCATAATATTTACCTCGTTTTACATGCCAGGTGCAGGAGCTTGCCCATACAACTGAGCATTGCTTTGTGAACCTTTTGTGTTTGCAAGAGCACTTACAACACCCACCGCAATCAGTCCGCCCGTGGCGTACTGCGGAACTTTGTGTCCCCAAACATGATCCATTGTAGTGGGGCCTTTTTTTTCCTGGTCTTTATAATAGCTATGTACTTTGTTTCTGTATGCGCTCTCTGTCATATCGGCTCCGCCTTCAATTCCTAACGTTTTTGCGCTCGATGCTCTAGCAACTGGATCACTGCTTGCGTTGAGATGACCAATCTGCTCTCTTGTTAAGCGCTCTCGCATATAATTCTTGCCTTTTGAAGCGTTGTCCAGTTTTTCAAACGCATAACGTTCATATGAACTATTGTTACCAGACGTTGTTTTTTCTGCAGATGATGCAACTCTATTGCTACTATTTTCAACAAGCTCTTCTTTGGGGATTGAATTATCGACATCATGATGCTGATTACGCCGAACATTAGCTTCGTGGTTGTCTTTGGCTTCAAGCCATTCTTTTTCAAGAGCTGATTTATCAGATTTTGGACCATACAAATCTTGCCCAGGACGATATTTAGGATCATCAAAACCACTAACAGTATTATCAAGTGGTTGAGGCGACTCTTTTTCAATTTTATTAATTTGTCCATCTGTTTTTACAGGCTGAGTCTGTTTTTTGCCTACACGATTTACTGGTGTTTTTTTTGCTGATATGTTTTTTACTGGCTTAGTAATGGTTTTTTTACTTACGGTGCCAATAAGTGCAGCTATTTCATCCGGAGTTAATGAAAACATATTAACTCACCACCTTATCTGTGCATATATTGGGCTTCGTTCCCAAGCATTGTTTGTTGTAGATTGTATTTTGATTTCTGAGCCAGTGCCATGCCGGCCTGTCGCATCGTAGATATTTGCTCTGTGTCAGCGAAACGTGTATTGTTAAAAGGTTTGTTTCTGCTTTGTCTTGATAGTTCACGGCCGTACTGATTAATGCCTTCGGCTGCGCTAGTGAGCGCACCTGGCAGTTCACTTACTGCTAAATAACCAGCGTATGCCCACCCACCCATTAAAAATGGGAGCGCTGCCTCAACACCAGCACTTGCCATAGAACTCACTACACCATTACCTTCTTGACGAGAGGTTTGATAGGCATCGTATCCAAAATATCCTGACAGACCAACACCAATGGCTGTTCCAGTATTGTTAAATAGCTTTTTTGTTGTTGCTCTTAATAAAGATGCTCCTGCCATACTTATCCTCTCCTGTTTGCGTTAAGTGCAAATACTAAATCGCCAGATGCACCACCATTGTTTGCATAAGACGGTATAATTGGTGTTGCTGTAGTTATTGATGTATCTTGCGTTCCCATGCGCGACTCCTCAAAAGCTTTTTTCGCGCCGAATACTCCTTGAGCCACAGCACTAACACCTACTGCCATCTTACCCCATCCTGTCAATTTCAAGTTGCCGCCTTTGGTATCCATTGTCTGCTTTTTGGCATTCCAAAATGTTTCGGCTGGCTCGTGTGTTACGAGTTTCCCAACCACCTTTTGTGCAACATTCGCATAATGTCCAATTGGATTCATGAGTTTTGAAGTGCTATTGAGACTATCGAGCAAGCCGCCTCCTAGAGTTCCAACTCCGCGAGCGACAGAGAACGCCGCTGAACCAACTTTGTCAAGATTCTTAATCCCAAGATAACCTGCGCCACCAATTGCGGCTGTTGCCGGAATAACCGCAGCACCAACAGCCGCCCCTGCTGTAATGCTGTCTATCTCAGAAGAAGTGGAGTTAGAGATTGATCCATACAAACCACCAGCACTTCCTCCTATTACGGATGATGCGCCTATTGCTTTACCGATGGTATTTGGCGAAACAATCATTATTTATCACCAACCTTATATAAAAGGAAGTCCAATAATATCTGTTTCGCCGTTTCGATCTTTGTATAAGCCACCACCAGTAGCGATTCGTGCCGCAGCTGATACGCCGATATATGAACCGGCCATCTTTTTAGCACTATAACCGCCAATAGATATCTCATTGCCAGTTGCTTTATGGCCTTCTTTGATTGCGTCCATTAGTCCCATTTTTTCTTTGCGATATACAGCTTGCCCCATCGTAAATTGGCCACTACCTTCTGGTCCAGCTATAGAACTAGCAACCTTTTTATTTGTGCCTCGAAGATTTTTTAGTGTTCCGGTTATTCCACCAGTAAACCCTCCGGTCTTACTATCAATTGCGTTAATAGCTCTGTTGCTAAATAGTTTATTGAGATTTAAGCCCATTGTGCTCACCTCACTTTTTATTAATATTGGAATCGAGAATCATTTGATTCATAGCCCTACTTTTTGAAGTCACAGATAAATTGGTCGCATGAAACAAGCCGTTTCTGGAAAACGAATTAATAGCGTTATTTGCTGCTATCATAGGCTTGGGTTTAAATGTTTTTGGTTCGTTGCGGCGTGGCGGTTGACCAGGGCCATTGTTGCCTAAACTATAAAGATTTTTCATGTCGACAACTCCTTTCTGAGAGATTCTGGCCGTTGTTCGACTTCCATAAAGCCATCTTGTGATGTAATTTCTGTAATATGCTGAAGAACTGACTTTTCTTTATCTCCAAGCTCTTTCTTATCGCGGCGAGTAGCCATCATTAATTGATAAGCCTCATTGCGTTTTTTTGCAATTTTCTCGTACGCTTCCCACGATTTTGATACGGCCGGCTGTCTAATTTCATCGCCGCCTTCTGATATCCCGGCGACTATTTCAATAACCGGCGTTCCTTCTTTGGCCATAAGAGCCTTACAGCGCTCAAGCATAATGTCTAAGCTTATAATTTCGTTCACCAGGTTTTTATCAGTAAACGAAGCTTGATCAAGATCAAACTGATGGTCATATGCTACAGCTCGCAGTTCTATCTGTGCTGTTTCTACCGGACAATACTCTCCTTGTGGCGCGAGGTCATATGGTATCAGTTGGCAGTTGTCGGAATAAGGACATGAATCAGCTTTGCATATTAACGGAATCTTGGCATACATACCAGTTTTTGTACTTAACATCGTCATGGCCGCGCGCTTTGCTTCCAGGCCTGCTACTGAGTGCCCCCACAGGTTCTGAGTCATAAGCATGGCTTCAAAATTTTCTCTGTTAATCATAGATTGAGACTTTTCTATTGTTTTTAAATCAGTAACACGCTCTTCGACTTTGTATTCACCGTGTTCTTCGCTCATACTTATTACCTCCCTTTAGGTGGCTTCACACAAAAGCTGCCCGCGGTAAATATATAAACGATGTCTTGTTCCTCTGAACCAAAATTTTCTCTGGTGACTTTGATATTGTTAATTACATATCGGTCATTTTCTAGTTTTGTAATCTCCTCAATGTATTCTGCGGACTGGAAAACACCCTGAACTATAAACCTTGCTGGTTTGCTAGACTCATCAAGCTCGGTACTGAAAGAGAATTTCCCATCGACAGTCTGTTGGTTGTTAATTTTAATCTTAGACATATTTACTCCCTCCCAGTTAGACTGTTTCTACATAAGCTATTACTGGGCATATATTGCTATATCCAACGAGCGCAAAAAAATTAGCACTTGTTTGTACAGATGCTTACTTCAATGCTTTAATTCATTTATAGCAGGAAACAACATAAGTCATATAGAATTTAATATTTTATTGTGATATTGCATTTTTTTATCGCTTCACAAAATATATTAAAAGGAGGAAATAACACATGACAGTCCCCCAAAAAAGCGTTAACAAAAAGCCTAAAAAACCGTATAGAATCACGGTTTGCTGCCAAAAAGGAGGCGTGGGCAAATCGACAACGACCATAATTTTGGCATATTTATTAAGCGAAATGGGATACAAGGTTTTGTTAGTAGACCTAGATCAACAAGGAAATGCAACCGAAACATATCTCCAAATGCCAATCAGGGAATTTAGACTTAAAGGCTATTTAGGTGTGTATTGGGCACTCGCATATTTGTGCGACCCTGAATACGGCAAAAATGAAGAAAATCATCCAAAAGAATATCTTTGGACTGACATTTCACCGAATCTACATATCATGCCGGCCGATGAACGCACAGGGTACTTTTCAAATCTATTGCATAAACACAATCCACCGAGAGTAGATCATATAGTTGCTGATATGCTAGATATGATTGATGAAGGCTACGATTATGTAATAATAGACACAGCACCTTCATTGTCGTCAATGCTGACCAATGCTTTAGTTGCATCAGACGGCGCGATTGCGGTTTATCAACCAGAGAAGTATTGTTATAGTGCTATGTTTAGTCTATTTGAGACCTTCGAGGAAATCCGCAAAGTCAACCCAAAATTAACTCCTCTCGGCATACTTACTACACTGAGTGAGGTCAATCGTTCTGACATGAAACAGTTCATACAAATGATGCAAGAAAACGAAGTTCTCGGCCCATACTTATTTAAAACCGTAATAAGACGCAAAGCCTCAACCGGCCGTTTAGCATATGCTGGTTTTTTTGAGAATCCAGAGGTTAAAGACGGAGTCAAACAATATGTTCCATTTGTCAAGGAGGTATTAAAACGTGGCAAAAAGAATTAATCCGCATGAAGTAGTGCAACAACCAACACCTGTTGGGCAATTTTTAGGTTCAAGCACACCGGCTATGACTCCGGTAATGATACCAGCTCCAGCTTTCACCGAAAAGGCGCCATTAGAAGGCGCCGACTTAATACTAGTTAATATCGAGGAAATAATTGCTGCCCCAAAAGAGTGGAACTTCTTTATTGACCAAAAAGAAGATGCTGTAATTAATTTAGCCATATCCTTATATAACGAAGGCCAATTTGCACCTATTATTGTCAGAGAGTACACTGGCAAAGACAATAGATACAAATGGGAAAGTCTAGCCGGGCATACTCGCATACGGGCTGCCAAGTACTTACTGAACGAAGGATATAAAGACTGGCAGTTCCTGCACGCTTGGGCATATCCAGCAGACAAGTGCAACGACATTCAAGCGCGCCGGATTATAGTTCACTCTAATACAGAACAACGACACTCACTTACTCCTGAAGAACGTCAGGCATGTTTTTACTTCGAATACATTGATGAGCGCAACAAGGATAGAAATACCAAAGCTGCGGTTCTCACAGAAAAACTCATGAGCAGGTACAACATTAAAAAATCCCACGCTTACAATCTTCGCAAGATTGGCGACAGCGTAATACCCGGCTTCCAGGAAATGTTTCAACTCGGTACTCTCTCGATACGAGATGCGATTGCACTATCCAGAATCGATCCTGTTATCCAGAACATCTTGCTTGAAAATAAGGATAAGCTTAATGGTCAAAACTTAAACCAATTTATTGGTATTAGCCAAGACGAAGCAAAAGTTTTGCTCGCCGACGCAACGCCGAGCATTCCGAATGAAGTTCAACATTTCAGCATAGTACAAGAAGGTGCTGACACAATAACTTTTAATGTCCAGATACCTAATACCGCAGAAAAAGATTTCTACAAAACTATGCAGAGATTTTATAAAAAGTTCGGAATCATCGTCAGTAAATAGGCCATAAAAAAAGTCCAACCGTTGGAAAAAAAAATAAACCCAGCAATCACGCTGGTTTGCGGGTTTGGTCTGTCACCAAACTGAAAATTCAAAAAATTAAGACCCTCTCAGAACTACCTGAGCAGGGTCTTTTTTATGTTCAAATTTAATTAATAATATATAGTTGTTTACATTCTGAAAAACCTTATAGGGATTTGAAATTTATAAAAAATTATATTAGGAAAACCAAATTTATAAAAATTTCCTTGGAGTACCCGGTATATATATGAACTTTTGGTGTTTGGATTTCGAGCCCACGGGTAGTGAGTTTAAGCACTGAATTGTTTACTTCCTGAGTATGATGTGAAACTGCTTGTTTATCAAAAAAAAGAGGAGGTGTGATCATGAGAGTAGCTACAGGAGAATACTTTGAGGACTTGGTTTTAGCACGGCTCGATACCAAAGATGGTTATAAGCCGTCTAGCAACGAAGAAGACAAACACAAAGGCGCCGACTTTTATTGGTACGGTGTCCCGGTTGACGTCACTCTAAATAATGGCAAGAACAACGTAGAGCACATAGGGTTAATCGACCTTGCGTGCTCTACGTTGCATATTGGCCTTAGACTCGGCAACGGACGCCAACACTTTGAGGAGCCAGTTTTAGTTCTTTGTTTTGTACCTAAAGTAAGGGCTTTGGTTATGGTAGCCAACGATATTGACGAGTGTCTCTTAGAAGATGCGATATCAATGCGTTGGGATTACGAGGACGAAGTCGCTTGAAGAAATCCTTATCCTCTGTATGGGACGTTAAAGAGCATACAGAACAGCCAGTAAGCGGCCTGAATGCAATAGCTTATGGAGTATAAAGGAGTTGGTTGTTTTGACTGTATTAAAAAATGGAATAGCCAGTGCTACCCACACTGACTACTCCGCTGTGTCTACCCCTACTGAACACCATATTAAAGGAGACGATTCTATTATGACAAACAATATTACCAATGTCAAGGACGCTGCTTACTATGTGGATTCCCGCCAGAAATTCGAGAATCTCCGCCCTGAATTCAATCGCAAAGAAGACATGGTCAACATCGTGCTGCTGAAAGTATTCAAGAAAAGCATCGAAGAGTCGGTTATGCCAGTTGGTTACAACATTGAGACAAAGCACCTCATAATAGAAGACGGTGTTCTTGTTAAGAAAGGTGCTGTTGAAAGCCTAACTAATCGTTTCTGCCCTGAGATGATTAATCTTGATTTCTCTGCATTTGATGAAAACGCTGAAATGTTTAACGGCCGTGTTTTCGTTGTTGGCTATAACAAGGGATTAGCGCGCAAGATCTACCTTGCCAACGCGACTACCGACACTGTTCGTGATATAGCCACGAATGAAGACATTCCTGGTTCTGTAGTTTACAACGCAGATGGCTCAATCAAAGACGGCGTGTATGCCTTTTCCGGTGATGAGGGTTGTCAAGGTTCTAGTGCGAGTCAATTACGCAAAAACACCATTACTCTTTACGCTAACCAAGACATCGAGCGTGCTAACAGGCTTCGTAGTATTGCTACTTATGGAGCTGCTGATATGCTTATTGGTTCTCTTATGACGCCGGATGAAGAATTCAAATTCGGCGCTGCCCGTATGAACCAATACAAATCCCCAAGCAGCATGCATGATGCTCTCGTGAATACTTTTGCCATTTACTGTGGCGAATGGCAAGACAGCAATGGCAATCATTGGTTTGATGGCGGCAGCATGTCTTCTGTTGACTTTGAAGCCAAAATATTTTCTAATGACAAATTCAAAGTAACCTCTAATGCTATTCTTGGCACAGTCAAACAAATTCGTCCTTTTAACAGCAAAACTCAATCTGTTGCGGTAGAGCAGGCGCTTATTACTGAATTTGTACTACAAACAGATGCTGAGAACGTATTTCTTTGCCGTAAAGACATAACGGCCGAAGATCAGGAAAACTTCAATATGTTGTTCCGCAAATCCACCAAGAAACAGTCTGCTTTCTACGGCAAAAATCTTATTATTACTGAAACACGGCATACTGACTTAAACAAGATAGATATTTATGCCGACTTAAATGCAGTTAAGATGACGCATGACTTGCGTCTCACTTCTGGATTAAACCTGTTAGATATAGGCAAGGTGACTCATAACTATGAAGAAGGCGTCAAAACATCTGTACAGCCGCTACAATCAGCATACTATTGCGATCCTGTAGCTACCAACATTTGGCTTGCCAAGAAAGCCGCCGAACATATGGATAATGCTCTTAACAGAGTGTTAACTAGAGAGCCGTCTGTTCCTGGCCTTGAAGAGTTTGAACAACTGTACGCACCTACGACCATTCCAAAAATTAGCCCAACATTTGCTTTGGAAAAACACGCTAAGCTTGCTCACACTATTATTGATAACCACATCAAGGGAATGTTGCGGGATGTTGGCACACTCAAATTCTCTATTGCCGGCGCATATCTTAAAATCATTCCTGATATAGGTATGGTGTTTGCCAATCGGTTTTTGGGCAAAGGTGAAGTATATTGCCCAGCGGCAGAAGAGTATTTCACTTCAATCGGTCTTGCTAAGGCAGATTGGTATGTGGCAATGGTTAAGTTTCCGAAGATGCATGTACTTGAATATGGTTGCGACCGTGTTGTTTCTTTCAAAGAATTAAATGGCCGTATTGAAGCATCCGACTTAAACAACAAACAAAAATGGTTATTGCGCCGCCTGTTTAAAGCAATGAGCCCTGCTGTAATTATGATGCCGGCAATTGAAATCAACAAAAAGAAACTTGCAGGTATGGACTATGATGCTGATGCGTTACAAGCTTGTTTTGATCCTGAGTTTGTTAATATTCTTCGTGTCAAAGAACCTTTGGCTGTTAACATTATTAATGACGCTGCAAAAAAGGCCGAACAAGACTTGAAACCATTTACTCGGAATGCTGGCTGGAAAGTGTTTTTAACCATGTTGAGAAATGCCAATAAATCAATTGGTGAAGTTTCATGTGTTAATAACATTATTGTGGCTCTCCTAATTGGTTTGCTTCAAGATAAAAACATCAAAGACGCACAATACATTTTAAGGCAGGCATTCCCTGGCGCTCATTGTATTGAAGAATACACTAGCCCGCTTACTATTGGGCTCGACACTGAAGACTTTGGTGTACCGGTGCAAAGCATCAGCGACGAATTGGCTAACAAGATTTGCGAAAATATTAAATCCACTTCCCTAACGAAAGACAATATGATCGCGATGTTGCTTGACTTGGGAACAATAGAGCGTATGCTGCAAGAGCGCACAATCGATTCTGCCAAAACTAACGACATAGTTCCTGTTCCGTATGACATATATGCTATCGCTCGCCTCTTAAGCAATGAAGAGATGGAGTTGCGTATTAAATGGGCTAACGGCTATAAAGACGAAGAAGACTACGGTGCTTTGAGAGATTCCAAAGAATCCAGAGTCAAAGATAATATAGTCTACAAAGTCGATATGGAAGATGGTTTGCGCAAAAAAGGTGAAAACGCAAAAGAACTCTACTATGTCATAGATCAGTTTCAAGAAAAGCGCAGAGAATTCATGCGCAAACTATTTGAGACTGCACGCAACTTGTCCAAGATTAATCCTGTGTTCACTACTGCCGAAATTGATGATTTCAAGAAAGTAGCTACTCGTGCGGACATTGCGCCTCTCTACAATGCTCTGGTTGATTGCAAAAACATGTATTCCGATATGACTGGCATCATGAATCGCGAAATTATAGGCAAAAAAGGCGATGAAAAACGTTTAGTCAATGAGGACTACAAAAAGAACATTGCTGAGCTTAGTAACCAAGTTCGCGTTCTTACTGCGAACCTTGATCCGGTTACTCGTGCAAAGCTGTTAATTGAAGTTGGTCGCAACAGTAACTTTGCCTTCACCGTATGCCCTGAAGAGTATGTGCATTTTGTTGTAGCTGGATATGCCGGCGTAGACTTTGCTGGTGAGCGGCTCGACTATTGCGATTTCGAAGTTGGTGAAACTGTAAGTTTTGTTGGCGGTCTTGCTCACACGAATAACAAGGTGGCTCGCACGCTTGCTAATCTCACTGGCGATTTTGTGATTCGTGAATATGCTGGCAAAAAGTATGCGTCAAAACTTATTACTGAGCTTGTTGTAGTACCAGAAACAAACAAGTCTGTCGTTCTGTTCAAAATCCACGCAACAGAAGTCAAAACAGCGGCTGCCTCAATCACAAATAACCTGTATGCAGGCAATGCAATTACTCTTGTTCCTACAGCTGATAATGCTGTTATGGTAGAAGATAATCGCATAACTAAGTTTCATAGTGTAGCGAACGGAGAGGTGTTTAAAATGTATCTCAACGCAAGAGGCACTATTAAGCGACTCATTCACGGCAAAACAATCGGCAAAATTAATGGCACCGCACGTGAAGTCCATGCGGTTATCGTAGCCATTGAGAACGTGTCCCATGTTAGTAATGCCGATCCTGTTGTCTTAGCTGCCAAACAAATTTGGGAAGTCAAGAAAACTCAAAAAGCAAATGCAGTAATTGCTGCTAAGAAAACCTTTGAACAATTTATTAAACCAACACCCACTCCTGATACATTTTAGGATATCTATTTATTGGCGCTGGGAGCAATCCTGGCGCCTTATTTTATTTTAAGGAGTGATGTTCAGTGAAAAAATATAAAATTCAAGGTCTTATGTTTCATAAGAAGACCGACAGTAAATCATCGTTTTGTGAATACACCGCCGCTGAGTCTGGTAAAAAAGCATTTAACAACATACGGTTTCGTCTCAAGGATTATTACCTGAGAGACGTTGAGGTAATACCGCTATGTGAGATAAAAGAAAAACCGTTTCAACAAATTTTATTAGGACTATAAGCTACATTGTGTCTCCCCTTCGGGGCACACACCACTCCGTCGGAGTTACGTACCACTGTCAAAGAGCGCTCCTGATGGCGAGCCTTTGCATGCACTCTATGTGACGGCTCGCCCCTTCGGGGCTTCTTTTCTCCACGTACCGTTTTAGTCGTTGTGTTGCCATTAAATATACTCATGCACGCTACCTTCATTTGGTACGACGGGGGATTTCTCCACGTACCTTTTGTTGTTTGTGTTGTTATTTATCTAAATTAGCGGCGGCTTACAGGTTTGGCACGACGGGGTTCTCCACGTACCTTGTATTGCCTGTGTGGCATAGAGGCATTATGCTACTACAATTTACTTGATTGTAGTGGAACGAGCTGATATGGCACTTTATACCCTGCATGCAAAACACATAGCATGCGTCTGCACTATACCAGAGACACTGGTGTGCAGTTAGAAAGGAGACAAATTCACATGTTGATTCCGCGCACGTTTAATTCACGTGTACAAGTTATCGCCGCTAACGCCGGCAAATTGGCTCGCATCAGTTACAACCCGAAGGTTCCGGCTAAAATGCATATCATGGAAGCCGATGTGGAGTCTAGCAACGAAGTTATGGCGCTTCGCACAATGGCTTATTCGATGACTCAATTTACAGAGAACAACTTTACCGGTGACGCACTGCTTGTTTCGTTCCGCGCGCCCGTAGTACGCGGCTTTGAATTAATGAAGCTGATAAAGGCTGGCATTGATCCGCATACAGCCATGATTAAAGATTGGATGCTGTCTGAAGAAGCCGCTGATCCTGAGCTTGTGACCGCTATCGAAGAGTTTATCTCTGCATACGAAAATTGCACGGCGAAAATCAGCTTTGGCTTGATGCGCAACGCTTATGTGTGGGACATCGAAGAAACCGATCAGAAACTGCTCAGCGACGACAGCAACACAAAGACATATCTTGTCTTTAACGGCGAAGCTACAACCAACACATTGGTTTACAAACAGTTTTGCGGTGAAACCGGTGAATTACTGAATGTCGTAACGGTTGTTTTGGAAGCGCCGGTTACTGCCGAGATCAAACTTCGCGGCGAATACGAAGTCACTATGTATGGCGGCACTGTTGCATTAAAGCGGCCAAACAACAGCAAAGAGATGCTTGACATGCTCAACGCCATTGAACGTGTTAAAGAGCTTGTGCCCAGCATGTCGCTGGAAAATGCCGAAGTCATTACCGGCACAGACGGGTTTTAAGAACTCACTATCAATCAGCCCATGCAGAGATGTGTGGGCTTTCTTGTTTTTATACTAAAAAATAATTAGGAGGCTATTAACAATGAAAATTATATTTACCGGTACTGAAAAGGCAATCTTAACTGGCGCGGCTAAAATGTTGGACATTACGGGCAACGGGCCTACTAAAGCGCTCTCTGTTACAACTAACGACGACGGAACCACCACTGTCAACGTAGCGGAAGAATTCGTTAGTGACATTGCGCAGTATTTTATGACTACAGCTCCAATCATTAAGTTCGTAGTCACTCATATTACCAATGCGGCCGAAATGATTGGCCTGATTGCAGACAACCTCGGCAAAAAATGGTCTGAAGTGCCCACTTCCGAAGCCCTTACCTCCGAAGAAAAGGAGAACCAAGCATTATGAGTTTGATTACAGCAGTTAATCGCGGAACAAGCCATCGCAATTCAATGGCCGGCGTTATGGCAAACGCAGGGTTCGGCATCTTGCGCATTCATAAGGCGAGCGGCATTACTATCGAAGTACCACAGACGCTTATCACCAACAATGGAGTTGTTAAGCGCGCCGTCAGAAAAGAGTTTAACGATATCACAAGAGAAACGGTGGACTCTCTGGAGAAGAGAGGTGTGAAACTATACGTTAGAGGAGCAAGTTAATTATGCCATTAAGAGACGTAGTCATTAGAACAGATGGCTCCTGTTTAAATAACGGTCAAGAAGACGCCCGCGGTGGTTGTGCTATATGTGTATACGACAAAAAGACAGGCAAGATGATTTATCGCCGAATCTTTAAACCTCGTATTGAACGCGTCACAAACAACCGGTGCGAAATGGCGGCATTTGGTGATGCATTACAATTTGTGGCACAGTACGAACATATTAGAGCACTGCTGTTGTCTGACAGCACTACCGTTATTGACGGAGTGCTCGGCACAGCTCAACGCAGAGCCAACAGAGACCTGTGGGAGCCAATTGAAAAGATTATGCCTCACATACACGACAGAATCCTGGGCGTAGAACATATGCCTAGCGAAGATAACAGCGACACTGACCACCTAGCATTCCAAGCGGCAAACTCATTATATATTAACGAAGAAGGAGAGTGGCTAGAATGAGTAAGCAAGTAATCGCCCAAGAAGTCCAAATAGATTTCGACGACATCAACGAAGCAGTAGCTATGGAGCTATATGTTAAAAGCGAGCTAGTGCTCGACTGCATAATAAACGAAAACCCGCTTATGCTTTGCGTATACGATGTACCGGAAAACAAACTGAGTGCAATCCGCAGACGATGCGCCGTTAAGAACATATCAAAAGGCACCGTCAAAGTCATCAACTACGCACGAGACACAATCATCAGCACTGCCGAATTCGCCGCCTATCAAGTTGCGGCTCCTGTTGCTCAGGCCGGCATTAAAGCAGGTGTCGGCATTGCTAAAGTAGCTGTTAAAAGCACTTTATCTACCGGCGCGACTTTAGTCGGCTCTGTGGTGGAGAATACCCGCACTACTGCAAACGAACTCAAGATTGATCCAGAAGTTATTCGCGCCAAACAAGAGCTTAAAGGCGCCTATACAGCTGTTAAAAGCTTATTTGGATTCAAAGGCAGTTCTGCCAAACAAGTTCGCGTGATTCCGGACACGGCGGCTCAACCAGCATTGCTTCAAGCATAGTATTTGCCGGCGTTATAAGCAAAAGTAAGGCAGGGGCTTCGGTTCCTGCTTTTTTGCTTAATAATATGTGTTTTCTATCTAAAAGTACGCACATTATCTCCACGTACCTTACATCTATTCCAAAATTCCCTTTTTCGTAACCTTTTTACTTCATTTCCAACATTAACAGCATTAAAACCACTGAAAACCTTCTAAATCTTTAAGATTAAGAACAGTATCAGGCAGAACTGTGAGCTATTAGCTACATAGTGTCGGTCTAGTTACTGATTGTTAATCAAATTTAAAGAAAAGGAAGGTGCTTCTCTATGTTAATGCTTATGGTTTGGAATACCGTAGTCAACTCCCTGTTCGTAAAATTACCTTATGCCCAACATTGTCTTCCGTCCGTAATTGCCTATCGCACAGGTATAACAAAACTTGCCCATTATCTTAAGTTGCACCTTTTCCTTCGCATGCGAGTGCCGCTTCACACGCGAGCGCAGCGAGCGTGAAAATCTGGTGTGACTTGATCAGCGCGTAGCGCGAAGATCGGATGCGACAGCATCCGTGTCTGAGCGAGAACTGCGTGTTTACTTGTGCATGTTATTAGAACTGCACACGGCGAGCGCAGCGAGCCGGAACGTGTCTTAGAGGTGAATGTTCATCTTGAACCTCTAGCACGCTCCTACGAGCCTCTGGTGAGCAAATAGCGCATATCACGCTACAAGCGAGCGTAGCGAGCGCGAGAGCATTGTTTGAGGAAAAGTCCTACTTGGCTCTCTAGCATGCGGCTACGAGCTTGTAGTGATTATCCAAGCGTGTGAGCGCGATTTCACAAAAATATCAAAATTTAATTACTTTCTGTCCGTGTACCTAGTCTTTTTGAATCTTTTTAAATAAAATCGACATGTTAACAAGTAAATACTTAACAAGAATAATGCTTGTTAACCTATTGCTATTCTATTATACTTGTGTTATAGTTGTCAACATGCTCCGTTTTTACTATATGACTCCTAGAGGTGGATAGACCACCCTCACTAGAGCTATGTAGGTGTCCTCAAGTGTTTATACGTCTAGGTTTTCAAACAAACAGGCAATTACGTCCTAGAAATTCCCAATTGAAAAGCACAGAAATACGTTACCTGTTATTTCTCGTATATACACATATCTATTTGCTTACTACGAGCCTATAGTGAGTTGTTAGATCCGTCTATATGAATTCATAACCCTCCGTCACACAGAGGTTGTAGAAGGTTTGTATTAATAAAAGAGGTGTTGTACTATGCTTGAAAGCAATATGGATTTATTAGAAGAACGCCAATTAAAAGCTATCGACAAAGCAATTAAAACAAACGGTATAGCTCTTAATATTATGTCTGCCGGAATTGGAACAAGTGTCGAAAACTTGGCTCTTGTTAATCACATGATAGATAAAGGCATGGTTAAAAAGGCCTTGATTATTAATAACCGTATGCATGTAACCTCTACATTAGTCACCTTGGATATGTATTTTAATGACCGCAAGGTATTGTATGCTCAAGGCAACAGTTTGATTGATTACAATGCAGGACATGACATTGCGGTTATGAGTATAGACTATTTCGTATTACACAAAGAAGAAGTTATCGAATCATATCGACCAGACCTTATCTTCGCTTATGATCTCTATGCAATACTCGACAGTCATAAGTCTACACATAAGTATCACGCACTTCAATATGCGCGGCCACTTGTTGATAAGTTTATCGGCTGTTGCTACTATGCCCCTATAGCTTATAACATCAACGAAGTTTACAGCGCTTTCAATAATCAAAGTATGTATAGCATACTATCTTTAGTTGCAGATAAAAAACATTTAAGCGCCGAAGACATAAATAGCTATGTGAACTATGAACTGACTAAGGAGGCGTATTGATGTGGCGTTTATCCCTAATAAGAACTGCTATGTTTGTAAAAACTGGCAAGCTAAAAACTTTCACCGAAACGGATTCCCCGAGGATAGATGGGCGATGTGTTGCATAAAACAAAAGTTAACATGCTTAATAGACTCCTGTGACTCTGTGGTTGTTAATAATGAATTACCAGAAAGCTATTTAAAAGCAACAGGGGCAATACAAAAGAAGGAGTGAGTGATTGTGAAAAAATTTGAACTAACAAGTACCTCAATAGAGTGGATGGGAACGACACTATATCAAATCAGAGCACTTAAGTCTTTTTATAACGTAAAAGCTGGAGATATGGGCGGCTTCGTAGAAAAAGAAGACAACTTAAGTCAAAAAGACAGTGCATGGATATATAATAATGCATATGTGTCTGATAATGCTCGTGTTCTTGATGATGCTCGTATATTTGGTAATGCAAAAATATTTGATAATGCAAGAGTACGTAATAAGGTTAGTGTGTGCGATAATGCTCGTATATATGATTATGCTCGTATATTAAACAATGCGAAAATACTTGGCAATGCTCATGTATGCGGCGATACTCATGTGTCTGGCTATATGAAACTAACCGGCAATGCTTATGTGTTATCAGATGACCATATAGTCTGTGTTTATCCTATAGGTTCAGAAGACGGCACTCTTACGATGTATACAACCAAAACGGGGATAGATGTTACTCGTGGATGTTTTCACGGAACATTAGAGGAGTTTGAAATGGCTGTAAAAGAAACACATGGAGATAACAAATATGCACAGCAATATCACATGCTAATAGAGCTTGCTAAGTTAAGGTTTTCTGATTATCTCTGTAAATTAAAAGCTGCGTAGTTTAAAGCTACAGCTATTTTATTGGCCGCGACTTGGAGGGTTGTAAAAAACATGGATGATTTACTTAACAAAGACCACCCGACCGAACACTGTCATTGCAAAGAACAGCTTGCTAAGATAGAAAAAAATACCGTCATGCAGTAACTGTTTTACAAGCAATAGCACAAAGAAGCGGTAAATCCAAAAACGACGGGTGGAACGAATGGACGGAATCAGAGGCATTTAAAGACTGTCGTTCTGCAGCAACAAGAGCCTTAAACTACTTAGGAGAAGAAACAAAACTCAATCACGACAAAGAGATGTGTTGAGTTATGAACAAACTTAAAAATAAACAGATTGGAGTGTAGAAAAATGATCGGAGACATTGGAATGTTTCACGAAAAAAAGGTTTTAATCACTACCGATGACTGGTTCTATGGTCCTGACGGGCAATCGTACAAAGCTGCATGGGGCTCAGTAAAAATATGCAAATCAGAAGAAATGTTGGGCGTGAAGCCTCATAATTACACAAATTGGTTTGCGGTTGTTGATGATGTTTTAATTATTGCCGGATGCCAAATCCATTATGCTGTATGCTGTGAAAATCGGCCTATTGGATCAAGCGTATTTGTGGCAAATCGTTAATTAACAAACAGACACTATTGTATTTCTTGTAATATAAAATTGTTCAGTACAGATTATTAACCAAAATGATTAGCATAAGTAAATTGAACTACAAAAAAGCAGCCGTTTACCTTGGCAGAGGACGGCTAATTGATAATAACCAAACAAAAATGCAACCTACTTGTTTAAGCATTTTCAGCTATATTTAACACAAAAAAGAAGCTCTTAATCCAGTAATTATCTGGCTTCTCGTGTTGTTTTGCATAGGAACTTCATAATACCGTATTAAATAAGGAGAAGATATTGTATATGAAAAAAATATTTATGGCTACCAAGGCTTATTTGTTCCAGCCCGAAACATTTCTTTTTGTCAAAAATGAACTTGTGGAGGCTAAGGACGAACTACAGAAAATGTACCCCAATATGCATATGCGCTCGGACAAAAAAGGCGACAAACTTGCTTTAACGGCACATGAAGGCGATACTACGGTGTTGTTATTTATTCATGAGGTAGATTGCACAACATGCTCTTCTTGTGTACGCGAGCGTGTGGGGATGAATATCAATGATATATGCAAAAAAGTCTCTAATCAGCCCAAACTTGTGCTTAAGAATGAGGCTGCCACCAAAAACTATATGTGGTGTAAAGGGGCGTCTTTTGCGCCTAAAAACAAGAAGTCTTAACTGTTTTAGCAACACCGGGAAGGAGACAAAAAACAGACATGCAAGAACCAATTCTCATCAGAACGTGGGCTGAATTAGCAACTTGCGCCTCAGACACACACATACTGGAAATAGATGTTCGTGGATGCAATGGCTGGATAAGAAACAAAAAGAGCAATAGTGGTGATGATAACTTCCACGAAAACAGTCACTATTTATCTACGCACACTTTTTACGGTTTGAATCACAAGGAGTCAACAAAATTGCTTCAACGGTGCGGGTTTAATATCGAATTAGCAAATTGGGATGAGTGATACCACTCGACCGTTTGGTTAACTAGGTTCAAACGGGAAAGAGGTGAGAAGTATTTGAATAACGATGTTAACTATATGACGTGCGACCAGGCCGCGGCGTTAATCGACACACGAACGCCAGAGGAAGTCAAAAGCGGACTATGTCCTTGTTGTAGGGAATACAAAGATACAGTGAAATGCCGCCGACAGAATACGGCATACGTCGAAGATGTTTACAACTTCGTCATCATGTGCGATGAGTGTTTTGCTGACTTAGAAGCATATTGGGATGAACGCTGGACGGAATTACATAACGAAATGCATGCTGGTATACGAGCCGGGAACATAGCGGCCCGATAACCGCCTATTTGGATTACAACGTTCTGGGGAAAAGGAGATGTTGTTTATGGCTAAAGAAATAAAGTCTTATCAATGCGAACATTGCGGAAAAATTCATCCTGATTTGGCGGAAGCTCAAAAATGTGAAAACGATGGACATAAAATACCTTTAAGCATAGAAGCGGTATATTATTTTGAAGGCGCCAATTATCCCAGCGGTTTGGATATTTGCTTTGAAAACGATGAAATAAAAAGATACCGCATTCAAAATGCATAAATCGAGGAGACAAACAGTATGTCTAAACGTTTGAAGTGGTTTATTATTTCAAGCTCTGCGTTGTTCTCATTTGTCTTGGCTCTTACAATACCGACGATACATTTATATTTTGTCCAGCGAGTAGATTCACAAGCATATATAGTGGCCGGCATTCTAAGTACTGCATTAGCGGCGCTTATAAACTCTGTATTAAGCAAGGAAAATATTCGACAAACAGTAAGAAAAATAATAGCGGCCGTTCTATTGGTTGATGCAGTTGGTTATCTGTTCATATCACTATACTATATAGACAATGTTAATGTGAGGTTTATAGGTATATCTGTGTTGACAGCAACTACAACAACTATCTGGATGGTAGTTATGATGGATGCGATAAACCATAAAATTGGAGATGTAGAACTTACTAACTTCAAAACTATCGAAAGAGCATGCACATTATGGGCTAACGTTATTGGCGGCCTATTTGCTTTGGTTGTCGTCGATGTCTTACGCTTAGAATACGCTATTATAATACAGGGGACGGCCAATTGTTTGTACGCCCTTTGTGACTTAAAAGCTTTGTCGTTACTAAAGGAGGCTTAATGCAAGCTTTACCGAAAAACAATAGTTGTCTAAATTGCTTGCACAATACACCTTGCGGCTATTTTGAAAATTACAGGGATTATGACACAGATGAAGAAAATTTCGCAGATAACTGTGTAGGCTGTTGCTGCGGTGACGGTGCTGAATGCAATAAAGAAAGTGGGCTCGGATACGGCTGCTGCAGCAACTGGGAACATGAAGATACACCGTTAAATATGTGTATGGGGTAAAATTTTTAACTCTAACAATTTGTTAGAGTTGCTGGTAAATGAAAAATAATAATACATAGCTAAGGAAGTGCCAAACACCATGGCTAATAAAGAAGGCTTGTGGCAAAGAATAAAAGTGTGTGCGTATTATCTCGCTAGTCCGAAATACAAAAACATTCTTACTGTATCATGTGAGATTTGCGACAGTACAAACATCAAAGCAAGTAACAGGCAACATTTCCGCTTCCCTGAACCAGTAAATAACGATTGGGATAACTGGATTAGTAAGATCGTTTATACTGCAGACTATAAATGCCAAAATTGTGGCGCAACTTGTAAAGTTAATCAAACCTGGAAACCAGTTGCCACAACAGAAAGCTGAGGCATAAATATGCATAAATTTGCAAAACGCATTAAAAGCATCGGTGGTACAGCTTATATTGTCGGCGGTTATGTCAGAGACAAGTTGAGAGGCAAAAAATCAAAAGACGCCGACTTCGTTATAACAGGCGTCACTGAAGACAAGTTATTATCGATTTATCCAAAAGCTGAAAAAGTTGGCAAGTCGTTTCCTGTCTATCTGGTCTGTATTAACGGTACTCGATGTGAAGTAGCATTTGCTAGAACCGAAAGAAAAGCCGGTACAGGATATAATGGATTCGATGTTAAGTTTGACCCAAGTATTACTATTGAACAAGATTTGTTTCGGCGCGACACGACTATGAACAGCATGGCAATTGAAATACTTACTGGCAAGCTTATTGATCCATATGATGGCCGCGAATCAATTCGTACTAATGTCATTAAGGCTACGTCATATCATTTTAAGGATGACCCTGTGAGATCTCTGCGCGCTGCTAGACAAGCTGCTCAATTTGACTACAGCATTGATCCGGAAACTATTCAGCTTATGGATCAATGCAAGAATGAGCTTCTAACAGAGCCTCGGGAACGATTCGTTGGTGAATTACATAAAGCTCTGCAATGTGATACTCCTTCGTTGTTTTTCCGGCGCTTAAAAGATGCAAATTTGTTAAATGTTACATATCCTCAGATTGCCGCATTAATCGGCCAAACACAGCCATTGCAATATCATCCTGAAGGCGATGCATTTGAACATAGTATGCTTATAGTGGACGAAGTTGCTAAATTAACAACAAGAATCGAAGTGCGTTTCGCTGCTTTAGTGCATGACCTAGGAAAAGGCCTTACTCCAAAAGCTGAGTTGCCGAAACATCATGGCCATGACCAAACAGGGTTGTTGGCATTATCAGAGTTTAATAGCTTTATGACTTTACCAAAACTTTGGTTAAAATGTGCATGCTTTGCAATAGAACAGCACATGAGAGCAAATGACATAAATCGTCCAGGTAAAATCGTAGAACTACTGACAAAGTTAAGCAAAAGTCCAATTGGCGCCGACGGTTTTGCTGCTATACTTAAAGCTGATGCTGGTAAAATACCTTGGTATATTAAGAATTATCGCGGAATAATTAGAGAAATTAAGTCGGTTAATGGCAAACAAGCTCCGGAACATTTAAAAGGCCGCGAAATTGGCAACTGGATATCTCAAGAACAAATACGTAAATACCGGAGTTATATGCATCATAACAAACGGAGGACTTAAAGCATGAGTAAATCTTGTCATTGCGATCCTGTGTGTGATTTCTGTGCTAAACGTCAATACAACGATGCTGACGGCACTGGTAGAAGTTACTGTTTTGTTGTAAAAAAAGAAATAGAATGGACAGATGCTGCATGTGAAGAGTTTTTGTGCCCAAATTGTGGCAAAAGACATGAATCGTTCAAAGTTAGCTCAACTGTAATATGCTCCATATGCGGCCAAGAATGTCTTTTAAAGACTGCTCATCGCCATCAATACCAATATGTAGGTGACGAATGCTGTTGGGACGAAAGACTACGGTCCTCAGAGTAAAAACGATACACAAATTAGGAGGTAAAAGCAGATGGCTAAATACAGCACAAAACCTGTTATTGTTGACGCAGAAGTTTATGCGCCTGGCATGGAAGACGGATTTGATTTTTACGCTATTGGCGGTAAATTTATATGTTCATTAACTAAAGAAGAAATGCTAACCCAAGGACAACCAAGATCAAACAGGGAACCGTTCATCAATACCAGCAAAGGAAAATACCGTGTTTCTCCCGGTGATTATGTCGTTACAGAGGCTACTGGCGGACGCCATGTGTACAAACCGGATATCTTCGCCGCGACTTATGAAAAAATAGAGACAGAAGATGAACAGCCTCTTGCTAAGTATGGTATTAGGTTTACAATACCCTTGTCTACTAAGCCGAATGAAAGTTATGAAAAAGCAGTGGCAGATGAAAAGCTCGAAGATCAATATCCCTGCACAGACAAAGAGTGTTATGAACGCGACAATTTTCGGAGGACATGTGTAGATTGTCCTTGCTATAAGTCTGCTTAATCAAAGGAGTTTTATGGACAATAATACATTGATAGCTTGTACGGTAGGTTTTATAACATCAATTTTTTGGCTGCCAATTCTGTTATATGGAATAGCGGTAATTGTTCGCGCCTGGAAACAAGGTTAGTAATAAACTTTAAGCGATGAAGAGTGTTAATACACTGTTTTGATCGATACAAGTAAAATATTTTCTGGTTCGAATCGCTTAAAAATTATTAACAAGGAGAATACGACCGTGCAATTTAAAGGCAAGTATCGGGGCAATTCCAAGATTAAATACCAACACAGTATGATTCAAGGCTTACGTGAATGTCTTGAAAAAATACAAGAGTGGGAGGAAATTACTGCTATCAATCCCGGTCGGATTAGCAAAAGTAAATCGACAGGAACGTTTAAACTTAAAGTACAGTATAAAACTCATAGCGGCCTAAAATGTATAGCTACTAGTACTGGAGGAAGTTCTCAAGAAGTATTTATCGTTGCATCTCAACCAGATATCATTAAACGCAAAATTGAAACTCTGCCTCAAAATTTAAAACGAATAAAATAAAGCAAAGGAAAGATATGATGATTTATTTTATTATCGGCACATGCCTGTTGATTTGTAGCTTAATACTCAGCTTTGTCAACCAGTATTTCAAATGTAACAACGCTTCTTACTCAGCCGAAATGATTTGTAACTTCATACCGGCTTTTATTAAGCTGATAGGATGGCTATTTATACTGTTTTCAATCATTAAAGCAATACAGCAATGTCCGCTCCAAATATAACGTCATAAATAAAAAATAAATTGATTGAGGTGTAAAGTAAATGACATGTGTTGCCGCAGTTGTTCATAACGGTACAGTCTATATGGGAGCAGACAGTGCCGGCGTTGCAGGATATACCCTTACCGTTAGGGCTGACTCAAAGGTGTTTACAAACGGAGAGTTTTTAATGGGGTTCACATCATCATTTCGAATGGGAAACTTATTGCGCTATGCTTTTAAGCCGCCCATATACAGACCTGATGAACAAGACCTGTATGAATACATGGTGATAGACTTTGTAAACGAAGTAAGAAAATGTCTAAAAAGCGGTGGTTACGCACAAACAGTAGACTGTGAAGAAATTGGCGGCTGCTTTTTAGTCGGCTTTCGCGGCAGGTTATTTAAGATTGAATCCGATTATCAAGTCGGAGAATCTGTTGAATCATTTGACGCTGTTGGATGCGGCCAAGAATTAGCGCTCGGCGCATTGTCGGCAACACAAGACTTAGAGCCTATGAAACGAATAAATGCTGCGTTAACAGCGGCTGAGAAATTTAGCGCCGGCGTACGCGGGCCATTTGTAATTCGCAGTATATCAAGCACTTCTAAAGACAAAGAAGACACAGAAACACAAGCATCATAAAACCCATAACCAAACAATACTTCGCGTAATTTAGAGAGGAGAAATTAACAAATGAAAAAATCATTTCTATTTTTCTTGTTAACATTTATATTGCTTGCGACTGCGGGATGTTCAGATCCAAGCGCATCCGTCGTGGATAGACAAAAAACTGTCAATGTTGGTAATCGCCTAGCCAATGCACAACCAACACCTACCGATATTGATTATTCACTGGAACGATATAATTTAATTCGCCGTGCATATTGGGTAAACGGCCAACGAGAAAAGGCCCGGGCAGTTCCGCCGCCTTTAGCTGACATACCTCTTGGATATTGCGTTCTCCTTACAGAAAGCGGAGCTGTTTTTGGTAGTTTTGTTGTAGACGGCAAAGTTTCAAGCCTAAATAGCTTTTTAACGCCAAATGCTTATGATGATACGTCAAACGGAGTAGTTAAAACAATTGAACTACCAGATGTTGATGGCTCATATGGCACAAACGACAACGGAATATTCTTCTTTACACCAAACGGAAACTATTTTGAGTGGACCGCGCATTATCTTTACAGCGATGTTCCGTTTGAGGTAACTGCCCCTGTTTTAAGAATCAAAGGAGGTGTTTAAAATTGGGTAAATATATCGGAATTGCAATTATAATCGCATCAATATTTTTTACCGCGACACCAGTTGGCCGCGAAACATGGAATTTATGGTTTTTTGGAGTACAAAAAGCCGACGATGCGACGCGCTATGAAACGCGTCAAAAGGTTGAAGATAGCTGTCGTGCAATGATGGCAAGCTATACCTCTGACAAGCTCATATATGAGCAATATAAAGATAATTCCAGTTCTGAAAAACAAGGATGGGCAGAACAGGCTAAAATGCGCGCCAATAAAACGGCAGCTTCCTACAACGAATATGTTTCTAAAAACTCTAACATTTGGGCAAACAATATCCCGCCAGATATAAGACGAGCATTAAGCTATATTAACTAACGTGGGCACCGCACAGCCTAACCTTACGGATTCATTACAGTCGTCAATAACAAGAAAATGAATCCGTAAGGAATTAATATAGCTTATTATTTACACACATACCGCATCGTTAGCTCTGCATCACATTAAATATTTCTGAAAAACACAAGAAGTAAGCAAAATTGCAGCTCGAAAGGTGAAAAGCAAGGATGAAAACTCTTTTAGAAAAACGAATCAAAAGATGCAAAGAAAAGGTTAGTTCTTACAACGAATCCTTCGATGGCAACAAAAGCGGAAAGTATACATTTCACGCAGGACAATCGTTGGGCTACTGGCAAGGACGATTATCCGCTTTTGAAGATTGTTTACATGCATTAGAGCAAGAAGAAGCCAAGTCACACCATATACAAGAAGCTACTAAGGAGTGTTAACAATGGACCAGATTATGATTGCCTGCATACTGCTTGTCATGTTGCTGATCTTGTTGTTAGTAAATTACGGCGCTACATTACCTGAAGCAATTTTTGATAAAGATAACGATAAATTTATCGTTATAGAACGTATTGACGATTATCACTATATTATTGCCGATAAAAAAACGCGATATGAATATTTTATATCACACACTCATACTGGTTATTGGGTTATTGGCGGTAATGTGCTTGACGAAACTGGCACTCCAAAAAAATATGAAGAATCTTTGTTGAAGTAATTATCATGTTCTAGACGACAATTAATATTGCGCGGCACCATTCGTATATACAAAAACTGATATAAAAAGGTAGATTATGAAAATAGGTTTTATTGTTGAGGGCGTCAGAGATAAAGATATTGTGTTAAAAGCTTTTCCTGATAGCGTTGTTATATTACTCAGAGGTACTCGTATCAACCGTTATTTTTTACTTAGCATCGAAATACAGCTTATGAACGATGTTAAGTTATACATACTTACTGACCCGGACGAAACCGGTGAATTAATGGCACAGCGCATATTGTCATATTATCCTGATATGAAACAAATTATTGTGCCGCTCGATCAGGCTAAATGCTTAATTCGTGGCAAATGGAAATACGGTATTGAATACATGAAACTTGATGACTTAAAAGCTATTGTCAAAGCACAAATATAATAAAAAATTTTGCACTTAACAAAATAAAAGGAGGCACTTAACAATGATAACCGATTACACTACCGAAGTTTATAATATTTTGAACAAGTACAACATCCGGCATACTGAAAGCGGTGTTAATACTAACTTAAACGAATGGAAAACCAATAAAGGTGCGCTTGTCAGCTTATTGCGAAAGCACCCAAACTGGAATGAAAAAGCTATGGCTGTGATTTTTAAAGTCACAGAAAACAGAGAAATTGACGCAGATATTGTTCGGCAACACAGAAAAAACATTTATGAGTTATCATTAGATTTAGAACTAACCTCTGGGCAGCGCTCTGATTTTAATTGGTTACTTTGTGTAGCCACAGATGATTTTGCTAAAACTCTTCTTACTAAATCACGTGTTGAATTACTCGCAAAACACGACATCAAATGCTCAGTAGGCCAAAAAACTAGTCGTATAGTTAATAAGCTTTGTAAAAAATTTGGCGTTGACAAACATCCAAAATTTAACGCGTTGTTTGCCAAACTCTCAGATTCTTTAAGTCCGTTACTGGTAGAAAGAAGTGCGCTTCTTTCTGTTCATCCTGGAGATTATCTGGAAATGTCAAACAAAGATAATAGCTGGAGTTCTTGTCATCGGTTAAATGGCGGCGAGTATAGTGGGGGAACTCTTTCGTATATGAACGATGGAATAAGCATGATATTTTACACCGTTGACAACGATGTTACAGACAACTATCATAAGGCACCTAAAAGAACCCGTGAAGTGTTCTGTTATAAAAACGGAATTTTGCTTCAATCTCGGCTATATCCCAACAAAGACGACGCAGATATTAAAGATACTCATCGCAATATCGTACAACAAGTAATAGCAACTTGCCTGAATGTTCCAAATCTATGGGTACTAAAAAAAGACAAGGACGTAGTTAAGGATTATTGTCAAACCTATTCTGACTCTTTGCATTATCCAGATTACATTTACGATGGCAATGGTGCTAATATTTCGTTGTTGAAAGCTATTGATACTGATGAAGACAACGAACTTATCATTGGACATGTTTCATACTGCGTTGAATGTTCTAGTGATATGACAGAAACAAGAAGCTGTGGCGTTGTTTGCCAAGATTGTTATAATATTGTTGTTTGTGCCGATTGCAATAGCCGAGTTGATAGGCGTAATGTTTATCGCATTGATGGTGAATGTTACTGTCCGCAATGTGTTACTCGTTGCGGCCATTGTGGAGAATATACTCGTGGCGAAACTCATACTGCCGTTAATCGATATGGCAATACAATTACTATTTGCAATGATTGTCGTGACGATTTTATTCAGTGCGCAATGTGCAACCATCTTGTACCTCGTAGATACACAAGGAATATAAACAATACATGTTATTGTTATGAGTGTGCTGAAAGCCGCCAAGTTCGAGAACGTGAAGCCCTTGCTGTAAATATTTATCCAAATTCAGACTTTTGGGTGTTTAATGACCACATGATTAGAAGCAACGAAGACGCACCTGTACGCAGAAGATACATCCAGGCTGGTTAGGAGGAATAAAGCATGTTTTTTGAAGACATTATCAAAAAATCACAACAAGATCTTAAAAAAGCACTTGTAACTGAGCTTAACAACATGGGATATCCAGTATACGCAAGAAAAGGCTTTGTTTACGCCAAAGGCAGTCTGCCTGTCATGTTAGTCGCTCACTTAGACACTGTTCATAAACAACCTGTTAAAATAATTTGTTATTCGCAAGATAACGTCATTATGATGTCTCCAGAAGGTATCGGTGGTGATGACCGCGCAGGCGTGTATATGATATTGCAAATAATCAAGAAGCACCGTTGCCATGTCCTCTTTTGCGAAGATGAAGAGACAGGTGGTATCGGAGCTACAGCATTCGTCAAAAGCGGAATAACACCTGAAATCAACTATATCGTAGAGCTTGACCGCAGAGGTTCAAATGACGCAGTGTTTTATGATTGTGACAATCCTGATTTTACTAACTTTGTGTGTGACTTTGGTTTTAAAGAAGAATTCGGGACTTTTAGTGACATCTCAATTATTGCACCTAAGTTGGGTATTGCGGCAGTTAATATCAGTACCGGTTATTACAATGAGCATACACGGCACGAACATATCAATCTTATCGATATTAATCGAAACATCGAATTAGTTGGTCAAATGGTGACTGTAAAAACAGAAAAATTCGAATATATCGAGTGTAAATTCTCATATTATAACTGGTACAACAGCAAATATTATCAAGATATGTTTCTTAACAACAAAAACCATACTAACCGCAAAAGGCTTATGTTTTTTCCGGAATCAGCTTTTGTTCGCGTGGCCGGCGAAATAACACAAGACGGAGTATTTCTTATTGACAAACAAAATAAAGTCTATAAATACTTCGATAATATTGATGCTGCAGTTATAGTTACCGATGCAGAGGCGCTAACAGAACATGGAACACCACTTAAATACGATAAGAAAACGGCCATCGAAGTTGAAATAATTAATTCTTTTGAGGTTGTTAACGAGTAAGGAGAAACTCATGTTTATCAACAAAAGATACATCACTCGTGGAGTTGCACATGAAATTCCAGAAGAAATACAGCTTGAGCTATGGATAATGATTGATAACATCAGAAGAAATATCAATATCGAACTGGACTATCTACAAGTTTTTCGGTTATCAAATCAGGACGGAAAGCAGAAAATTATCCATAGCCAAGAACAGCCTGAGTATCGTAACGAAATCCTTGTGCCGTTTCTTTGCCAACCAGTGGAGAATGCCAAAATCTTTGTTATTGATGACGGCGACCATTCGACCATGATGTTGGCTGAAGAATACTAAAATTACTGGAAACAATGTTTGAATTCAATAAGCTTATAAAAAGGAGCCTATAACCGTGAATAACGATACGAAAGAAAAAATGAAAGAAATAAAAAACATCGAAAACGAGTATGGTCTTATGATATTCCGGATGGGATTAACCCATTTATGCGATGTGGGCACTCGAAACCTAACGAATGATAATGTTGAAGAAAGCATTAACAAGGTTATGGCTGAAGGTGAAGCAAACAAAGCCACCGATACAACTTCGATTATGACGCCAGAATTTCAATGTGCCATAATTCGTTGTGCTGCAGAGCTCAGCAAGTTCAGCATTTGGACACTGTTTATTTATATCAAAAAGCATCTGGATATATCAAATTAAAAAGGGCAAAACGCCTCTTTTAAAAAACAGGAGGTATAGCGCCATAATTAAGAAAATAACACCATCACAAGCTGAAAGTATCATACATACGCGCCAACCACTAGGATTATTCTATTTGCTTGATGATGGGACTTATGTTGGTATTGATAATTCTAAAGGGGAAGCATGGACAGAAGAGTTTGCCAACTTACGTCAATGCAAAAAATGGCTACTAAACCTGTCAATGCCTGTCCATTAACGAAGGAGATTTAAAATATGTCAAGACATAATGCAATGACCGAGATTTTTAAGGAAGTTGCCATATTGGACAAACCTGCGTTGTTTACACCGATACGTATTGACCGTACCACTGTTCCTCATGGATATCATCTTTACGAAGTGCGGCATGATGACGATTGTCAAGGCGACGCTGTTCAAATTGCTCGGAGCATTGTTATAAACCACTGGGGAAGCCTTATTACACGAGATGAGATTAAACTTTCTCCTGATGGATACTTGGACATTGAACCGGATGATCTGAGTTATAATACTGGAGATTGCCAGAGTATGAATAACTTTATGGCAAAATATCCCCCAAATGAAATAAATACCGACAATGAACTTGTGCCTCAGACGTTCGAAGTGGTAATCACAGAAACGTTGAAGCTAACTGTCAAAGTAGAAGCAATGGATCAACAAGAAGCAGAACAAATTGTTTCTGACCAATGGGCAAATAGTGAATATATTCTCACCGGCGATAATTTCACCGGCGTCGAATTTGAAGCTATTCCATTACAAAATACAACCAGTCATCAAACGACTTAAATTCAGACATTATACAACAAAGGAGATATTCTCATGTCTGAAATAGCGCCTACAAAGAAATGCAATAAGCCAACACTTTGCGTAATGACATATTATGAATACAATGATTTAATCAAGTACATTGAAGAAAAGTATAGTATTCGAGTACGAGATTATGCCGGCCACTTTGAGCATTATAGTCGTTTTTTAAAAATCGTCAACAAAGACCGCATTCAATGTCCGCTTAAAGGCACTATTCCTGACGAAGAATATAATTTGCTTCTTGAACTTAATCATAAGCAGTATCAGGAATATAAAGCATGGATAATGATTCCCGGCAACGAAGAACCACCATATCTTGATTTTTGGCATTGGTTATTAAAACAATACGAAGGTCAAATTTATAACGGCTGTGTTATCACATTTGGGTGGAAATATTATCATGATGATAGCTCAACTCCTGATTGGGTTAAAGAAATAATCAAGTTTATTTTAGACGAATTCCCTGACCAAGATGAAATGTGCTGCTATGTTGGCTGGTGAAAATAAAGGTTAAAGGAGATTATTTTTACAAATGGAATTTGTTGTTCAAATTAACAATGACAATATGCCAATTGATAATTTTCTTCGTGAAGACCATATTCAAAATGCTGTTCACGAAGAATTAATACGATTAGGTATTGATGGCAGCCATGTGTATGTTGAAGAGGTAATTTCAAACCTAGACACTATAGTGCCAATAGAGCCTGTAGCAAACATTATAACCTTTGATCATACCAACCATAAAAGACTCTGGCTGTGGTTATCCAAGAATCCGAACAAAAACAAGGAAAATTGGCCTGAGTGGTTATCTAATGGTGGTAACCTCAAAGAAGTTGAAAATAATTGTTTTGCGTGCGAATACGATGAATTATTATCAAAGCACAACAACTATACAGTTAATACATGCTCCAATTGTCCATTGATTTGGCCGAACAACGATAGTACTGCTGATACTCCGTGTTGTGGCAAAAATGGAATATATGAAAAATGGAATGAAACAGACACTGCTTGCCGCTCTGATTTAGCGCTGTTAATAGCAGAATTGCCTATTAAAAACAACATTATAACAAAATAACACAGTCCTAATTTGTAAGCAAGGAGGTTGTTTATGGATTTTTTGCAAAAAATAAATTTATTACTGACAACACCCAAATATTCTTTTTTGCAAGAGAATGAACATTTAAAAGACAACATTATACTTTTGACTCTTGGTGGCTCACATGCTTATGGCACAAACATTGAAAGCAGCGATATTGATATTCGCGGAATATGCTTGAACCGGCCACAAGATTTAATCGGCCTATCTAGTTTTGAACAAGTTGAAAACATCGAAACAGACACGACTGTTTATTCGTTTAACAAGATTGTTCAATTGTTGTTAAATTGTAATCCAAACATAATTGAATTACTCGGCTGTAAAAAGGAACATTATATCTTTATAGCAGCTTCAGGACAAGAATTGATTGACAACAAAAAGTTGTTTTTGTCTAAGAGAGCAGCAGCCTCTTTTGGCGGATATGCCAGCGCGCAGCTTCATAGGCTACAAAACAACTTGGCAAGACATAATTATTAAAAAAAGAAAAAGAAAAACATATTATGTCTTCTATTTCTCGTGCTATGTTAGATTTTGAAAACAGATATTCAAAATTTGAGGAAGGCAGTATAAAATTAAGCATTGACAAATCTGACAAAGAAGATTTAGATACGGAAATATTTGTTGATGTTAATTTAAAACAATACCCTCTTAGAGACTATAAATCAATATGGTCCGAGATGAACAATATTGTCAAAGATTACGCAAAGATTAATCACAGAAACAACAAAAAAGACGATTTACATCTAAATAAGCATGCTATGCACTTAGTGCGACTTTACTTAATGTGTTTTGATATCCTGGAGAAAGAAGAGATAATAACATACAGAAAAAACGATCTCGAATTTTTAATGGATATCAGAAACGGCAAATATCAGCAACAAGATGGCTCATATTCTCAAGACTTTTTTGATTTAATAAAGGATTATGACAAAAGACTACGTTACGCGGCTAACAATACATCTTTGCCTCAAAAACCTGATTTTAACAAAATAGAAGAATTTGTAATGAGCATAAACAAAAGGGTGATTAACAAACAATGAACGCAACCGGCCCTGTTCCTTATGATTCTTTTAGCGAAAAAGGTGTTGACGGCTTATTTGAGTGGTACACAAAATTAGGCGTCACCAATGTATGTGATGTACATGTTAATCCGGAAACAGCACAAAAAATTTGCGCCGCATTAGATGTATATCACAAAGACCCATATGCGGTAAACATTTTCTTTGTTCAAAAAGGCCCATCTGGCTATCATCAGGATGTTCCTACAGACACATATAGGCTTATTAAGAAAAAGAAAGGATGAATATTGAAATTATGCTGAACAAAGAAACGGTAGAACAAAAAATGCGTGAGCGTGGATTTACTGTTTATGCTAATTTGGGCACTACAGCTATCCATTTTGTGTCAAAACAAATGTATGATATGTATTCTTATGAACAGAATACTCCTCCAAAAGAGCAAATGCCTATTATCAATATAATCGTCAATTTGGAGAAAAATGAGTTTAACTGCGTCTATAGAATATCTGGGAGTATTAATACTTTAAACAGTCCGGCTTGCGGCCCAGTTATGGATGATAAGCAATTTGATAGCATCGTAGGCAAGTTTGAATCACATGCTAAGTGGTTGTCTCGAATAACGGGATAGCTTTATAAAATCAGAAATGTTGGAGGTTTATTAAAATGGGGAAAAAACTGTTAATCGTAGTTGACATGCAAGACGATTTTATTACAGGAGCGCTTGGTTCACCACAGGCGCAACAAATTGTGCCGAATGTTCAAGCTAAAATTGAAGAATACAATCGGAACGGAAATCAAATCGTTTTTACCCGCGACACGCATCAATCAGACTATTTGATGACGCAAGAAGGCAGATGCTTGCCTGTCCCTCATTGTATTGAAAATACGGACGGACATTTAATTCATGGCGCTTTGAACACGACAGACTGCAGCATATTTGATAAACCAAATTTTGGCTCGATTGACTTGATAGCTCAAATCGTAAGAGCTGAACTCTGTCTCAATAACTATCCTTCGTCCAATTTTTCTCGGCAAATAATGGAAGATAAATTCGAAGAAATCGAATTTTGCGGATTGTGTTCTGATATTTGCGTGGTTTCAAATGTGCTTATATTCAAGGCGCAATTGCCGGAAATAAAAATTTCGGTAGATGCTAAGTGCTGCGCCGGCGTGACTGTGGAAAGCCATAAAGCCGCGTTGCTTGTCATGAAGATGTGTCAAGTAAATGTGATAAACGAGGTGTAGTGTGATGTTTAGCTTGAATAATGTTCCATTACAAATTGAGCGGTTTCCCGATATGACGCCGCGCTTGAACATAGTTACAGATACTTCATCTGTAACTATCAAGTGGATTTACGAAAAAGATGAGGAAATGATCCTTCAACTTATCGTACGACACCTGCGGGAACGCCTTGGCGTGACATATATCGCATTGCACATGCCATACGTGCCACATGCTCGAATGGATAGGACAAAAGAATCGCAAGAAGTGTTTACACTCAAGTATTTTTGCGAATTTATCAATTCCATGCATTTTGATAAGGTTATAGTTCGCGACGCACATTCTAATGTAGCCTTGGCGCTACTTAAAAACGTTGTCGCCGAACCGGTTGATAATCTTATCAAGCGATTGGTCTCGATGCTAAGTGTAGACATTATATTTTATCCTGATGAAGGAAGCTGTAAGCGCTATTCCGAACTTTTTGAATTCCCATATATCTTTGGCATAAAAAACCGCGACTGGCGTACTGGAAAAATAAAAGACCTCATGATACCTATGCCGGACAGTTTGCCTGAATTGTTTAACGTTCTTATCGTTGACGATATATCAAGTTACGGAGGTACTTTCCTGCATTCCGCACGTAAGTTGAAGGAGCTTGGTGCAGGAAAGATATATCTATACGTTACTCATTGCGAAAATTCCATTTTGAAAGGCGAATTGATTAACAGCAACTTGCTTGAAGGAATTTACACGACACAAAGCATTTTTACCGAAAGTCATCCGTTGATACAAGTAATGGGTTTACAATATGTATCTTAACACAATAGGAGGAATATGCGAATGTATGATTTGAATCCGTTGCTCTTGTTGGATTTCTACAAGACTACGCACCATGAGCAATATCCAAAAGGCATTACCAAAATGGTATCGTATTATACGCCGCGGATGTCGCGCCTTAAAGACGAAAATGAACTGGTGGCATTCGGCCTACAAGCGTTTATTAAGGCATATCTTATCAAGTCATTTAACAATAATTTCTTCAACCGGCCAAAAGAAGAAGTGCTGTTCAATTATAAGCGCCTTATTAATCATACGCTCGGAAAAAACATTGTAAGCTACGGCAAAATCGAAGCACTGCATGATTTGGGTTATCTGCCTATAGAAATTAAGGCTGTAGACGAAGGAACAAAAGTTCCAATTAAGGTTCCGATGTTTGAAATTAGCAACACACATCCAGACTTTGCATGGCTTGTTAACACACTGGAAACTGCGCTAAGCTGCTCGCTTTGGCACGCCCAAATGTCCGCCAATGTAGGATATCGATACAGACAAATTGTCGATAAATATTTTGACATAAGCGTAGATGACAACTTCCCTCGCTGCCGCGCTTTAGGAGATTTCAGCATGAGAGGGCAAGAAAGCGTAGAAAGCGCAATTAAATCAAGCGCCGGCTTTTGTCTTTCTTTCTTGAACACGGCAACTGTCCCTGCGATACTTTTCTTAGAAGAGTATTATAACTGCGATTGCACAACAGAACATGTTGCGTATGGCGCTATTTCTACCGAACACTCGGTAATGAATAGCAATTTCGCAGTTGACGGCGACGAAATATCAATGGTTAAACGGTTGCTAAATGAAATTTATCCCACTGACGGCTTCAGCATGGTATCTGACAGTTATGATTACTGGAATCTGATAGACAATATCTTGCCGGCCTGCAAAGAAGACATCTTAAGGCATAATGGATACATTGGCATAAGAGGCGATAGCGGCGATCCGGTTGAAATCGTTCCCGAAACAGTAAAAAGATTATGGAATACATTTGGCGGAACCATAAACAGCAAAGGATATAAAGTTCTTGATCCGCACATTAAAGTGATTTATGGCGACAGTATTACTCCGCAGAGAGCAGAAAACATATACAAAATCCTTATTGAAAATGGATTCGCGTGCAACAACGTGGTATTAGGCGTAGGTAGTTTTTCAATGCAATGTCTTGAACAAGATAATGGATTACAGCCATACACAAGAGATACATTTGGTATCGCCATAAAAGCCACATATTGCGAAGTAAATGGAAAGCCAATACAAATCTTCAAAGCCCCAAAGACCGATACCGGAAACTTCAAAAAATCTCAACGCGGCATGTGTGTTGTATACCGTGATGCTGATGGAAATATTAGCTACCAGGATGGTTACGATACAAACACCATCAGTGATTTTAAAGGCGAAAATCTGCTTCAGCAAGTGTTCTATAACGGTAAAATGACAAAAGAACAAACATTACAAGAGATTCGCAATATTTTGCATGATGGCAAATTTTAAAGGAGTGATTACTGTGTTCGATGCAAAAATTGTTGCAAACCAAGTAATTGAATGGACTGCTGAGTATTTTCGAAACAACGGTTCGTCTGAGACAAAAGCTGTTGTTGGTATTAGCGGCGGAAAAGATAGTTCGGTAACCGCCGCTATCTGCGCTAAAGCGCTTTGTGAAGACCGTGTTCTTGGGGTTCTTATGCCACAAGGAATACAGTCTGACATTGATGTGGCGCTTGATCTCTGTGAGACATTGGGGATTCCTTATATAGTGATAAATATTGAAAACACAGTACAGGCTTTGTATGACCAAGTTATAAAGACTGGATTAAAATTAAACGATATTGCGACATTTAACACACCGGCTCGTATTCGTATGACAACGCTTTATGCTGTTTCTGGTATCGTAGGCGGTAGAGTAGCAAACACAAGCAATCTGGATGAAATTTGGATTGGTTACGAGACTAAGTTCGGCGATTCTGCCGGAGACTTCAGTCCGCTTGCTAATCTGACTGTAAACGAAGTAAAAGCTGTCGGAAAAGAACTTGGGCTTGCATCAAAGTTTATTTATAAAACGCCAATTGATGGTCTTTGTGGTCAAGCTGACGAAGAACGTCTCGGTTTTACTTATGACGTTTCTGGCAGATATATTCGCGAAGGCGTATGCGACGATCAAATCGTAAAAGAAAAAATAGACAACCTTCATGCTCTGAGTCGCCATAAGGTAAATCCCATGCCGATGTTTAAACTGCGGAAATAATAAAACATCTTGTAAAAAGGAAACTATTTATGAGCAGGAAAATACAGAAAAAAAACAACACCTGGTCTCTTGTTAGCACTGTCAGTGACGAAATTGTGTTTACTACTGATGACATGAATGAACTTGCTAAATTCATCGCTACAGATACGATTTATCGCGCAAAAATAAACGCAATACAAACATTGATGTGTTTTCCTGGCGGCGAATGGATTAATGGTAAATTCAAAAAACCAGCTTCTGCCGCAAACAAAGCGTTTTATGAATGGCATTCATCTCTTTATGACAATCCTGAAATTAAAAACTGGAATGATTATTGGGATGTCATTGACAAAAAGTTTGAAGAGCTTCTTCTGAAACACAATTAGTCTGTTATATCCTAACTAAAAAGGAGAATAAAAAACAATGGGTCGTGGTAATGTTTGTACTCATAACGAATACGAAGGACTGTATTATCTGGCTAGAGATTTGCTAGACGTATACCGTAAAGTAGAACGATGCGGATGCGGCCATGTTACAGGCTTTGACTTCGATGAAGAACCTAAAACTGCACGAGAATTAAGCACCGCTGGCATACAATACGATTTTGACGGCGCGCTTACCGGTTGGGGATATGACCTGGTTGAAAGCGAAATGAATTGGAACGACATGATTGCCTTTATGAGAGAGAAATTATCTAAGCGATTTTCGTCATTCTCTTCAGTTGATAAGTGGCAAAAGCGCGGCGATGGACGCATAATATTGGAAAATGCGTTTTTTCAAATTGTCGTCATTGATAACGAATGGTCAGCAGCTTGGTGCTTATTAGAACGCAACGACGTTGATGACACAGGACGTAACCGTACACTTATGCGCCGTCACCACCAAACGTATCTTGAGGCTATCAAGAATACCTTGATTGAAGGTTGGGGTGAAGCAATCGGCTACGGTGGTGCGTGGACAAGCGGAGAAAAATACACAAAGGAAGATGCCGCATGAAAAGAAAAGTTGCTGTATTCGATGATTTTGCTTACGCTTGCCAGTATTACACGAGTGATACAAATGTTAACAACGGCTATGGCTGCAATCATCCGGAGCAAGAAGAAACTGAGCCAGACGACAACGGAAAAGAACAAGGAAAATGCTATTGTTTCTCTTGTCCTTTAGGTATTGCACCAGATGAAGAAGACTGGAACAGTCCTGACGTCGATTTTGATGGCTTTGAATTGGAAGACTTTCTTAATTGCAACGGAAAATGGCCCGAAGGCGGCGATGAAGAACATATACTAATCAGCATTGAACCTGACGCATCAGATGATGAAAAACAAGCTCTCTATAACTACGAAAGCCACGTAAATCGTTACAACAAACATTGGGACGGAGGCACATGGAAACATCTTCATCATGAGAGATAAGTTTAATTTTGACGAGCAGTTTTACAAGAGCATCAGCATCAAGTTAATAAAGCGAAACTATGCCGGATATGGCGCCAAACGCTTTGTACTTAACAACACAAATCAAAATGTTTGGATACCAAATAAACATTTGTTGCCCGATGGCACAATTAAACCTGGAGAAAACATAGATTATGTGTTTCGCAGCGCATATCGTCAGCTTGAATTGGCCGGTTATACCGAACCGATTATTGGTATAAAAAAACGATCATGCGCTGTTCAAAAAACCAAGAAAGAGGCAAGAATATGAAATCAACAGGAATCATCAGGAGAATTGATGACCTTGGAAGAGTTGTCATCCCGAAGGAAATACGGCGTGTTATGCGCATCGCGGAAGGCGATCCATTGGAGATCATCATTACAGACGAAGGCGTACTCCTCAAGCGATACGATTCATCAGTAACTATTTTGGATGTACTTAAAGAACTCACCGGAATCGTGAGTGACTCCACCGAGCTGGATTGCAGGAGCGTGATGCTCGAAAAAATTGAAGAACTTACTATGACATTAAAGGCTGAACAAAAGAAACACGCAAACACGGCAAATAATGCAGAGGTATAGCCGATGAACAAAATTGAAGTTAATACCGCTTTTGGTAAACTGTTCGCAGAAGTTAGCACCGATCCGGATTATCCCGGGATTTATATTTGCATCGAACAACAAGATGAAAATGGTAAATACGAAAAACAACTGGCTCTTGCAGAGTGCACTCCCAATATGCCGAATAATGGAGAGCACTCTCTGCGGCTACTTGTTTGGAACAGCGACAAAAGCGATGATTATACGGACGATTTCACGTTCTTTAAAGGAATGCCGGACAAAAAATGCCCTTGTATTGAGGAGGTCAACCGTGAAACAGGTTAATTATTTAAAACACAAATATCCAATTGTTTTAACTCCTATATCGCCTAAAAATGGCGGCGGATGGTTAGCTGAAATTCCTTTGCTTCCGGGATGTGTGTCAGATGGCGAAACTCCAGAAAAAGCAGTGCAAAATCTCGAAAAAGCCAAAAAAGCATGGTTTAAAGTTGCGCTTGAAAGAAATCAATCTATACTAACACACGAAAAAGCATCGCAATTAGAGGCCGAACGTGATAAAGCATTAGAAGACCTATACTATGCACATCCATGTTTTGCTTGCATTAACTCTAAAATAAATAATGGCGAATGCACAGACGGAGGTAAGTGCGATTTATATGAATGGCAATGGCGCGGAATCTAAGAAGCCAACTATGATTAAAATAACAGAAATCAAAAAAGGGCAACAATTATATTGCGTCTTTCGTCAAGGACATGGCAACAATCAATTTGTTGAAGTTTTGAAAGTTGGCCGCAAATGGATTGAACTATCTAATCATGCCAGAGCAAATAAAGACACATTAACACTAGATGGCGGCAAATATTCTTCTCCTGGGCAACTTTATTTAACCAAAGAAGAATATCAGGCCAAAATCGATTTAGACAAAGCGTGGGATCGCCTTAGAAGTTTTGTAACAATTAACTACAGATGCCCATTTCATATCACTCAACAACAAATAGAGGCCGCTTTATTAGCTTTAGGAGTGGCAAAAACTACGAAAGATGAAGAACAAAATTAGGTTCGAATTGTGTTGAATGTAAATATTTAAAACTTGTAAAAGTTTTATGAAAAGGGGCAATGATTTGAATGGCAATATGCAATAATTGTATAAAAGTTGATGTCTGTAGATATAAAGACTACTATGAGTATATTAAGGACGCAATAGATAAATTGCAATCATACGCTGCTAACTTATTCGAAATATCAATTAACTGTCAAAAAGGCATGACAGTCTTAGATATGCGGCAAGGGTTAACAACTGAAAAAAACGAATCAAAATCTAAGGAAGTTAAAACACAATGAGCAGATTAGTAGGTAAAGATGAAAATGGAAGTGTTTATTTATTAAAATGTTGGGAAGGAAATGGCTGCAAAAACGCAAATACGGAAAAATGCCGCAACTGCCAACACGACTATGCTGTTTATGAAAAATGTTATTCGTATGAAGATTCAGGTTTAACTCCTGCCGAAGTCTCTGAATTGGCCAAGACAAAAACAGAGGGGCGGCTGGCAATATTATCATGCACCATTGGCACAAAAGTATTTGAAGTTATCGGAGTTTGTGTTGACAAAGGTGTCAATAGCAAACTTAAACCGATTCGAGGACGTTCCAAATCTATTACAATTTGGACTATCCACGAAAGGACAATCAAAAGCATAACAGTCGGGCTTCCAGACGGAATTCATTACGGCACAGGATATGGTGCTTACTTTTTAGAGAGGGACATAGGTAAACGTATTTTCTTTACCCGCGAAGAAGCTGAAGAAGTACAGAGAAGGGAGAAGTAATATGGATTTCCTCTTATCAATCAGAAATGAATGGGGTTTTGAGTACCATAAACGATATAGTAACGATTTTAAATATTGGGCAAGAGCCATTAAAATCGGCTATATTTTTATCTGTGTTACTAACATGAGGCTTCTTAGAGCTACACGGGAGAATATGGCAACATACGGAGCGGAGTGTGGATCAGAATGACCAAAGAAGAACGCGAATCGTTGCTGAAACAAATTGAAAATATAAAAAATATTAATCCGCTAAGCAAACGCGCCGGAGTATTGATATTAGATAATTATATTACAGTTGTTCCTGCGCTGTTGACCGTAATCGACAAAATAGAAGTCGATCGCGACCAATGGAAAACACATGCAGAGATATTAAAAAAAACATTACAAACCGACCGTAGCTGCAATCATGCCGGGAAGTGTCGCGGATGTGAAGTAAAACAATCGGAATGTTTCTCGTATATGGAGTTTTTGGTAAAAAAATACGAAAAATTAGCGTTGCAAAATGCTTGCGTAAGTGATGAATTAAAAGCCGACCGTGACCAATGGAAATCGCAAGCCGAAATTTTAAAGAGTAACATAAAAAGCGAAAAGCCGTGTTGGGCTTGTCAACGTCGGAATATTTGCGATAGTTTCTGTAAAAACGAATGTACTGAGCTAAACAAAAAATTTTGGCAATTAGACGAAGCCAGGTTTTCATCAAAGGAGAGCATGCAAAAATGAGCGACCGAATCATAAAAAAATGCAAAGATTGTAATAAGCCTTTTTCAATCAGCTCAAAAGAATTGCAATGGCTACAAAACAACGGGCTGCAACCATTTTCAAGATGCGGTAGTTGTAGAAAAAGCCGTAAATTGCCAAAAAAATCATGAAGAATTTAAAATTGCATTAGAAAGAAGGGAAACAGATTGAATAGTATCGAATGTGCCGATTGTAAAAATATAGTTTTTGCCTGGATTAAATATGATGGCACAAATAGATGTATTGCCTGTCATGATAAATATGTTGACAAAAAAGAAGCCGATGCAATGCTTGCTAAGCAGGAGGAACAAAATGCCTAATCAAGATACCGCTGTAATAGCTAATAAAATTGATTCTTTTCGCGGCCGTTATTGGTTTTTAAGCAATTTTTATTCGGTGCCGGTTACTTATGGCGGCACAACGTATCAAAACAACGAAGCGGCCTTTCAAGCCAATAAATGTCCCAACAGAAAAGAAGAATTTGCTTTATTAGATCCGTCTAAAGCTAAAGCTTTAGGAAGAAGAGTAGCCCTCCGCGGCGACTGGGAAAATGTTAAAGACCAAATCATGTATGAAATTGTCTTAGCAAAATTCCAGCAAAACGAAGATTTGGCTGCTAAGTTAATTGCTACCGGCAATTCTTGTCTTGAAGAAGGCAATAATTGGGGCGACCGTGAATGGGGAACCGTAAACGGTGTAGGTAAAAACAAATTAGGCAAAATACTTATGCGTGTGAGAGATGAATTAAATGTACAAACATAACTTATATGCAATATCTGCAAATAGCTCCACGGCTATTGGAGGGATAAAAATACAACCAAATATTGATTCATCAATGTTTTATTTGATATCTGTTATAGACACTGTTAATACAACTTTGATTGGAATAATTTGCTTTAGTATTCTTTGTATGATGTGCAGTTTCTTTTCTGTAAGTACTGTTGCCGAAAACGACAAAGAAGAACGCCTAAGACAAAATTTTAAAAAATTAGGCAAAATATCATCCATAGTTTTATTAATAGCTTCAATAATCAATATTTTTATACCCTCAAAAGAAACTCTCTATCAAATACTTGCTCGGTAAAACTACCGACAAATCAAAGGTTTGCAACAAATAACTACGAAAAACTATAAAGGAGACATCAATTTATGATTCAAGAATGGAATATTGACGGCAAAACAGGCGATGTAATATTCGACAAAGGCGAAGTAGTATACCAGACTCGTGGCGTTGTAGTTGAGCCGATTTATCAAACAAAAAATGAGGAACGGTATGTCCTTGCCGAACAAATAAGCGACAGCGACTGTGTTAACGCAGATGGCCGTGAATTTGTAATTATGTCTGGCAAGAACGTACTCGTTAAATCAACTAAAGACAAATTACAGATGGTTACTACCAATCCGTTTAACGGCTACTGTTATAGACAAGACGGAAAATAGGAGCGATTTGTTATGAGCAAGATCCCTGGCTTATCGTTCTCTTGGAAGAGAGCATTAGGTATATCACAAATGCAATCAAAAATCTCTCGTAAAATAGGCATACCACTTTCTCGTTCCGGCCGTCAAAGAAAAGCTGGCGCCGCTATCGGCTGCGTAGTTCACTTGTTAGTTTTATTGCTTATTGTTATTGTCATGATTTAATAAAAACACTAAACAGTATGGAGGTGATGCTATGTCATACAAAAATAAGGATGTTCATTATTGGACAGAAAACGACTGGAATCAGCACAGAAAAGATATGTTGAAAGAGTTGCCTGTGCATATCAAAAATGATGCTGTAACTTTTTTAAAAGTAGAAATTCCACCGGAATATCTTGCGTTTATTAAGAAACGATATACTAAGTTTGGCCAGCTCTGGGAACCTTGTCGGTTTCACGCTGATACCGGCATGTATATACGTAATAGACTCAGAGAAAAGGTTGCACGCGACAATGTTTTACCTTCAAACAATTGGGATGATTATTACATGGTTTTATTAGAAATTGCAACTGGGGTTCGTGATGATAATGGCGAACTCACATAAAACCATTTAAAGACTTCTTGAAATAACGAGACATTGCATATGATTATTATGGTAATAATTGCACTTGTTATTTTAGAATAACAATTTCGAAAATATTGTCAGGAGGTGTTTTGCATTTATAAGTATAATGTTTACAATCATCATAAAAAAACAGTTGAAACCGTGCTTGGTAGCAAGATTCACGAACTATATGGCGTTAAATTCTTTATAGCGCATAAAGAAGATAACTCTTTTTCACCTGTAGAACTAACTACTTCGGTAAATCTTGACAGTAGCCGCTGTAAAACTGAGAAAGAGGCGCATACTGTCGGCATCAACTGCATTGAAAAAAACAAAGACGTAATCGGTGAAAAAATCAGTGGAACTTTAAGCAATTTTGAAAAACTCGGAATCCAAATCCCTGTTAATCGGCCTGATACGCCAAAAATCAAGGCTGACATTATCTATCTTCAACATAATAAAACAAAAAATGTAATCCAATCATATTTTCTTAAACGTGGTTATTGTGCCATTACTCAAGAAGAATACGATACTGTAAAAAGCCAAATTGATAAATACTTCAAAGACAATGAATCTGGCGAAGTTCATTTTGTCCCTTACGACTCGTTAAGCCGTTTGGCAAATATTGATATGACTCGTTTTACCGAAACAACAAAACGAGATTATGATTTGTTTTGTTATGAACGAGCTAAATCTGTCTTGCAAAAAGCCATTGATAGCAACGATATAAAGTCTATTTTTGGCATACTCAGTAATAATTACAATAAAAACAGCATTACGGCATTTACTCAAATCACAGGCGTAGTTATGCCACACCAAATGTCAAAACGTATACCTATAATACAGCAGTGGCTAGGAGAAAAATATACTAACTGGAAAACAGAAATGGATCAGGTAGCGCTTCAAAAACAGCGTGAAAAAGAACAAAAAGAGTTTGAAAAACAGATGTCTCAACCAATTAGACATAACGAAAAAATTATGTCAGTAAAAGATTTTATCGACTGTATTATAGCAGAAGGTTATAACAAATGGAACGAACATAAACAAGGTCCTTTCACAAGGCTTAGGCTATATAAAGATTCAAAGTATTATGAATTTAAAGTCAAAGCGGAAATAGCTTATATAAAACAAAGAGTGAAGTAAAATGTACAATTTCAGCTTAAATACCGGCCATCGTTCTTTGGTTGTTGGCGGTGAACAAACTTTAGAAAAAACACTGGAAAGCTTACAAAAATATATCGAATACTACCGCAATGAAGCTGGGTATTCTGATCTATGGTATGAGCTTTATGAAATTTGTCCTGTTTGTAATGGTTCAGGAAAACAAAAAATAAAACGTAAACAATTTTTTGCCGATAACTGTAAAAAATGCAACGGTTCCGGTGTTATGGCTATAATAGAAACTAAAAATGTCTTATGTCAATAAATGGTTTAAAGGAAGTGGTTAATTATCTATATTCAAATCACGACACGATGTAATATGCTTTGCGCTCATTGTTGTTATAACTGCACAACAAAAGGCACTGATATGTCTATGAAAGTATTTGAAGCCGCTTGTAACCTTGCTAATGAATTTGATAGTGGCATTTTTATTGGCGGCGGCGAGCCTACTATTCATCCAAAGTTTTGGACAATGCTTGGCATGGCTATGACTTATTCATTCGACAATAAAATAGGGTTAATTACTAATGGCAGTCAAACTGAAACAGCAATTAGACTCGCAAGACTAGCCCGTAATGGTATTATTTTTTGCGGATTAAGTCAAGACGAATATCACGATCGTATTGATCCTGAAGTCATAGCTGCCTTTAATGACGGCTTAAAACCTGTCAGACACTCAGAAAGCCATTATGATTTACGCGAGATACGTGATACAAGTAACAACATATCTAATGTTGGCAGAGCTAAAGAAAATCTATTTGGCGAACACACTTATTGTGTTTGTAATGATATGTTTGTAGCTCCATCAGGCAAAATTTATGCTTGTGGCTGCAAAGAAAAATCATTAGGCACAGTATTTGAACCGCAGCTTGACAATTATTATTTTCAATGCTCAAGAGATGCTGCATAATGGATCTCATTGAGAAATTGATTGATAGTCAATTTAAAACCGGAGAAACAGTATATCACAAGCCATCTGGAATGGTTGGCAGAATAATATGCGAAGGCTTGCATGACAATGATATTAGTTTTGAACCGAGTTGGTGCAATAAATTATTGTTAGTCAATAAAAAAGACCTTACGCACAAATTACCTAGGCTTGCCAAGCCAAAACATATTTACAAGTATTGTCCATTATATATTATCATTGTTCTTAATTTAATGAGTATAGTCACAGCCATTTTATGTGTAACAACAAGCCAAACATTGTTCAGTTCATTAGGGTCTTTGTCAAACACAATTATTGTTTTTTGTACAGCATTCGACAAATCAAGAAACTGGCTTTTATCGCACAAATACATAATATTGGTTTATTGTATATACCTGATGTTACTATCGTTAACTGCAATAAAGGTTATTTTAAGCAAACAGTAAAGGAGATACTCTATACATGAGAATATTGTTTTTAATGCGAGGAGCGCCCGGAGCAGGAAAAAGTACGTTTATACAAAATAACGAGTTGGGGCAATATTCGCTTGGCGCTGACCAGATCCGCTTGTTAATTCAGTCCCCAGTGTTGGACATTAACGGTAATCTCAGTATCAGCCAAAGCAACGAAAAAAAAGTATGGCAACTACTGTTTGCAATGCTGGAAGACCGTATGATACGCGGAGAATTTACTATCATAGATGCCACAAACAGCAAAGCTATCGAAATCAATCGATACAAAGAACTATGCGACAAATATCGCTATCGAATTGTATTGATTGATTTTACTGACATACCCATTGATGTTGTTAAGTCCAGAAATGCTCAGCGCGATGAATTTAAGCGCGTACCTGAACATGTTATCGACAACATGTACTCTCGTTTTGAAACACAAAAAGTTCCAAGTGGCGTCACAGTGATTAAGCCAGACCAATTCTGGGACACAGTTCGTTCTTTGTATCAAATTCGCGATTTCTCAGCATATAAAAAAATCCATCACATCGGAGATATTCACGGCTGTTTTACTCCTTTAATGGAATATTTTAACCAACAAAACGGAATGAAAGACGATGAGTTGTATATTTTCTTAGGCGATTATTTTGACCACGGCATTGAAAACGGCGAAGTTGCTAAGTTTTTATTGTCAATTTATACCAAGCCAAATGTTATTTTGCTAACCGGCAATCATGAAGATCACTTATACAGGTTCGCCAACGATATTGAAGGCGTAAGCACTGAATTTGAATTATTGACTAAGCCTCAGTTGATTAATGCTAATCTGGACAAAAAGGAATTGCGTAAGTTGTATCGTAAATTTGGTCAATTAGCATTTTACTATTACGGCACATCTTCTAATAAGCCCGGTAAAGTAGTATTGGTTACTCATGGCGGCCTTAGTACGCTTCCGGATCATTTTGCATTTATAGCTACAGAACAAATTATCAAAGGCGTTGGCGCTTATGGTGATATGGAACAAGTCAATAACTCTTTCGTAGCTAACACAGGCAAAAATGCTTATCAAATTCACGGGCACCGAAATAACTCCAGTTCGCCGGTTCAAATTAACGAACGATGCTATAATTTATGTGGCGGCGCTGAATTTGGCGGTGCATTACGCATCTTAACACTTGATATCGAAAATGGATTTATTCCATATGAAATTATCAATACCGTGTATAACAAGGATAAATTCACCAAAAAAACCGAAGTTGATTCCGATATCACGATTGATGCTATGGTTGCATTATTAAAAGACAGCAAGCATGTACAGGAAAAACGATTCGGCAGCATTTCGTCGTTTAACTTTACTCGTGATGTGTTTAACAACAAAATCTGGGATTCGCTTACAGTAAAAGCCCGTGGTTTATTTATCAATACAAACGTGTTCAAAATTGTGGCTCGTAGTTATGATAAATTCTTTAACCTTAACGAAGTAACGGCTACCAAATTACAAACCTTGCAAAATTCACTGCAATATCCGCTTCATGGTTATTTAAAGTACAACGGCTTTCTTGGTATTGTCGGTTATGACGAAGAAACCGACAGCTTGTTAATTACATCGAAGTCGTCGCCAAACGGCAGCCACTCTGATTACTTCAGGGCAATCTTTGAATCTAAAGTAAAAGACAAAGACGCGCTTAAGAATTACCTGAAAGAAAATGAACTCTCGTTTATTTTTGAGGCCATTGATCCGGTCAACGATCCGCATATCATAGAGTACAAAGATGCAGATATTATTCTGCTCGACGCTATATACCGTACACTTGAATACAAGAAGCTGCCGTATGAAGAACTTGTAGCCGTTGCTAATCAATTTGGCTTAAAAGTAAAAGAATTAGCTTTTGTTTTCAATAATTGGAATGAGTTCTACAAGGCAAATGAACAGTTTCAACTGCCGGACTACAAATACAATGGCGAATATATTGAAGGATTTGCCATGGAAGACGCCTCTGGCTTCATGTTTAAACTCAAGCTTAAGTACTATAACGTCTGGAAGTTTATGCGAGGCGTAAAAGACTCTGTAGGCCGTTTTGGCAACATTAGGAGTACATCAGCTTTAACAACTAAAGAGATGAATGACTTTTACGGATACATTCGGTCTTTGCCAAGAGAAGATTTACAGCAGGACATTATTCGATTGCGGAACAGTTTTTATGCACAACAAGCAAAGGGTTATGACCCAGCCGCATAAACGAGGAGATACTTGCCTTATTTGATGTTAAACAACAGGAGGGTTCCCATGATATATTCCGAGTCTAAAACAAACTTGTTTGATGTCGGCCCTGATTATTATTTGGCTCATTGCATTAGCGTTGATGCAGTTATGGGACAAGGAATTGCAAAAGAATTCATTACAAGATTTCCAGACATTAAATGTTTGCGAAAAATACCTATATGTGTTGGTACATGTGAAGTAGTTGGACCTGTTTTAAATTTGATTACAAAAACTGCCTATTACAATAAACCAACATATGGTACATTACGAGAAGCTCTTGAAAACATGAAAGAACAGTGCCAATTTATTGGCATTAAAAAAATTGCTATGCCTAAAATTGGGTGCGGTCTTGATAAATTATCATGGCCAAAAGTGTCTGAAATCATTCAAGATGTTTTCAAAGATACCGACGTTGAAATTGTAGTTTGTTATTTGTAATATCTGATATTAAAAATTAATCGTGCGATTTGCACGGCTTTTTAACATACCAAATTATTTATCAAACAAGTATTGATGTTAATACGCTTGTAAAGTATAATACAAACGATGTTAACAACACGATTAACAAGGGCCAAGAAATATATTACTCGATGAAAGTAGGCAAATTACGGTGCCAGAAGAGCAACTACCGAAGCAAAAATTACCTTCGGTAATAAAATTATATCCTGGCTATGATATTATCAAGTTTCCTTGGGGAGCCGCCATCAAAGACCTTAGAAACGGCCAATGGAGCAGTGTACATTTTCCAGATGGTCAAGAGCTAAACTTGGAAGAATTAGATGTTGAGCTAAGTGATATTGGTATAAAATTTATTTAAAAATAAGGAGAGGTTTGACATGACAACAGATTTAACAGTAGTAAAACAACAGGAAAGCGCCGTAGCGGTTTTAAACGCCGGCATATTTAAAGATTTTGATTTTCAAGGCCTCAACCGCATTATAGACGTAATCGGCGACAAATCCGCCGAACTGACTCCGGACGAAAAGGAAGCGGCTACTGGTATTGTAGGTGAATGGCAGACAAATGTTATTCAGCGCCTAGACAAACATAGTACCAAAATGTATTGCTTGATGCGCATGCTGCACATAAACTCAGACAAAGGCTTTTGGTTCGCTCCCAGCCCCGGTTCAGACTATATGTCTAAAGAACAAATTAATCAACTTGTGTTGGCTACAGACACTCAAGCGCTGTTTGACGCAGCGGCATTTGCCTACGAAACACAAATGGAGTATAGCCGGGACAATCATCCTGATAAGCCTTATACCGACGACAACATGTCATACAATGAAATTGCTCGCCTAAACAAGCTCTATGAGGCCGATGTAAGCCGTTATAATATCGAACACACCAAGCTGTGTCGTAAAACACATCTTGCTTTTCAAACATTTATCAAAACAGTTGTTAAGCATAAAACTGTTAAAGAAATGCTTCGTAAAGCAGAAGCCTATACGGCCAGCGTAAAAAGCTACAAGTCAGAATGTCAAAACAAAGCGACTATGGCCAAGCTTAACATCCAAATTTCATCGCCGGAAATCCGCGCAATGATTCATGAAATGTTGAATTTTGCTTCTACAATTTAACGTAATAAGGGGAGTTTATCTCCCCTTTTGTTCCACTATAGATAAGCAAGGAGCGATACTATGTATTATGATCATGAGCGCACTGAGTTACCAATTTTAGAGCTATTTAAAGCCATTGAAGAGCTTCAATACATAGATGAGCTTGATAGCATAACTAATAAACTCCGCCAGAAACTACTCAAATTGTTTATTAAATTACCTGTGAAAGAACTTAAGGATGGATCGTTTGGCCGTTGTTACCAAGGATTGGCTTATTATCCAAACGGCTTAGTTAAACCTATCGATGACGGCCCTCGGTCTATTTTTCTAGATGAATATCCAGAACCTGCATATGAAAAAACGGCTCAACTTGTAGAAGAACCTGTAAAAGAACAAAATCAGCAATTTGTGAATAAAAATAAGCGTAATAAAACACAATCTTTAATCTGGTTTTATACAAATGTTGGACGTAATTTACAGGTTCAAATTCTTTCTTCTCAAGACCGTAAAATAACCAATTTTTTAGGCTACATTATGCCAATACATCAAACAATTGTTCAGTTTGACAAATTATTATCTATGCCGAAAGAAACACAGGATGTATTTTGGGCTAATAGCCCTAGTCTTGAAAACAAAGTCAGTTCTGCGCTCCGTACTATATATGATACCATCTTTGCTTTTACTGGTTACGATTCACCAAGGGTAAATCGTTTTTATAACTTATTCGCTATCGAAGCAGTTATGAAAGAATATTTGTTAATAAACACAAAAGAGGCAAAGTTTAGTTATCGCGATAGAGATCGCATAGACAAATTGGTTAAGCTGTTAGTTGCAGATCCACAACAGTATCTAATCGATTCAAGTTTAATTGAAGAAGATTTTGCTACAATACAAAATGTTGTCACGCCTTATGGTCATTCTTATAAAGACTATAAGTTTGAGTTTTATACTTTTATGACACACGCTTATCCTAAAATCTTGAAACTGGCCGAAGAACATGAACATCTTAAAATGTTGTTTGAAAAGTTAACGATTTTGCCGCCGCCGTCAAAAGAAACTATAAAAGAACGCCGAAATCGACGCCAGCAATTAGCCGAAACCTCGTCTGATCTGCTGGATGCAGAAGTAATTGATGCTGCTTAAGCAATAATCAATTTTTTTGAAAACGCAGCATCAATTACCTAAAGATAATAAACTTGTTTCTCCACGTACCTTTTATCCTTATTGTGCCATATAATTCATTTTTCTACTACTTTATTTTTCGAAGGAGGACTTAGTTATGAACACTGGCAATTACCTGCCGTCAAAGCTAATCCAAGTGCATGGTTATCGAATGGTGTACGTTCCCGGCATATGCAATAAAACTCCAGAAAAGCTGGAATTGCTTGTGAAACACATACTTGCTTTACTGCCAAATTCGTACTCTGTTGTACTTCAGAGAAAAAAACTCAACTGGATAGAAGATGAAGTATTTGTAATTGGCGAAAGCAATTCTTATATGCTGTTTGTAGCTGATGACAAAGACAAAACTGCCGTGGTGTTTGCTGTGCGGCCTCGTGGGGCTAGTTATGCAAGAGACAAAATAAATAATGTATCTAGCCAAATCTTTGAAAAGTTGCTTAACAACTATGACCTGACTGTGCGCATCGGTCCGGATATCACACATAATTATGTAGCTCACTGGAATCGAGCCGCTTAGCGTGCTTGGTTTTGAACCAATTATCCCTACACGGCTGATTAAAGTCACCTCTATTGCTAACAACAGAGCAACAGAAGCACACAAAGTAGTAATCACGCGACCGTTAAGCGAGTTTGCTAGGATTCTCGCTAAGGAAATTAGGAAGCAAGCTAATAGTAGGAGGCAAACAGATGAATATTGCAAAACAAGCACATAAGGTCTATATTATTATGGGGCCATCTGGAAGCGGCAAAACTTCTATTGTCCGCGCCTTAAAAGAATATGGCGTTCATGAACATGTCAGTTGTACAACTCGAAAACCAAGAAAAGGCGAAGTATATGGTGATCATTATTACTTTGTAACTCATGATGAGTTTAATCGTTTAGATATGTTAGAGTCCGTAACACACTCTGGCAATCAATACGGGATTACTAAAACTGAGTTTTTACGCAATCTAGCTAAATATCCGGTTAGCGCCATAGTTACAGAGCTACAAGGCTGCAAACAAATTCAACAAGCGTTTCCAGAAGTCGTTACAAGCATTTTTATTAGAACCAATCGCGAAGAAGCAATGGCGCGCATGAAAGCTCGTGGTGATTCACTGGATAATATAATCAAACGACTAACGTATGATGATGAACACGATGTATGGAACAACTGGGTTCATGCTGATTATGTAGTTGACAATATACTTCTTGAACAAGCCATTGATGATACCATGTTCATCATGGACATCAATAACTGTAAAACATTTAAGGCGTCTTAGGAGGCAAAAATGTTAACAATACACTCTGGCGGTGCCGAAGGCGCCGATATGTACTTTGGTAATATCGGAACAGAATTAGGGTACAAGGTAATTCATCATAGTTTTGACGGCCACCGGATTAACGGTTCTGGTGAACAAATTGTTCATAATTTATTTCAACTGCTTTTAGCTGATATACATCTAAAAAAAGCTAATGAACTACTTTGTCGTACATTTCCGCCTAGGAGTGGTTTTGTGAAACGGCTACTTCAGCGTAATTATTATCAAGTTAAAGACAGTCAGTATATAATTGCTATTTCCAAATTGGAAAAAAATTTAAAGTCAGTCCGAGGAGGAACCGCTTGGGCCGTACAAATGGGCATAGATTTTGATAAAAAAGTTTATGTATACGATGACGGCCAAACTAATAAATGGCACAGTTACGAGCGAAGTATGGGAGTATTTGTGCCATTGCAATCTATACCGGCTGTAAACGGATCTTTTGCTGGTATTGGTACAAGAGAAATTACTGCGAGCGGCATTAAAGCTATTCGCGAGTTCCTTGTATACAACACAGAAAACAACAATATACTAAAAATTTGGACAGGCCAATATCGATATAGCGGTATAGACCGCTTTGATATCACTGTTAAAGGGGGTGTTAATAAAGTTTTTGCACCTACCTGGGCAATGGTTAATGGAATCAAAAATGGGACACTGTCAGAAAAAGAGTATGTTAAACAGTACAACGACATGCTAGAAAACTCAATGACAAAATGCCCGCAGGCTTGGGATGAACTAATATCTTTAAAAGAAGTAACTTTAGTATGTTTTTGCGCAAAAAACACTTTCTGTCATAGATACATTCTGACTAAATTTTTAATGGATAAATTTAAAGCAAAATATATGGGAGAAAGATAAACTTGTTATAGCGCTCTTTTTTGATATTGATAGTTTTTAGCAATAATTTTGTTTAGTTGTAAGCATTTGCCATTAAGCTATCAAATTGAGGTCAAATACTATAAAAAGTAACAAAAGCCTTTAATTTAAAGTATTTACGATGATTGTTACATTACTCCCAGCCAGAGGTCTGGCAATCAAATACTTGTTTATAACTCTCCTGCTATAAAACAATAACTGTATTATGGACTGACTATGGTCTCATACTGGAATACTCCTTTTACGATTTAATGTGGTATAACACCACTTAAATACACACATAAGATAAAATACATCAAGGAGAAGTGATAGTATGAATAACCTATTATCAGATAATGAACACACTGATAACAACAAAAGCTGCCCTTGTTGCGGTAGCGCCGCAAAGGAAACTGAAACGGAAGAAATATGTGACTTGTTAACAAACAAAACAGACTTATTGACTGTTTGTATTAATGCTAACAAGTTAATTGCTTTTCAACAAGCTGTAGCTAAGGCGGAGGAAACAGGAACCGAAGATATAGATACAGAAGATCCGTGTATGTTTTGCTTACACAACATCATTACAGAGCACCCGGGGACTTTTCTTCAAATGAAACCATCCGCAACTGAATTTATTGAGATTCATAAATGCTTTGATTGCGGAACCAAATACGAAGTTAAAGAAGATTAATATCAATTTCTGTGACGGGCTCTATAAGAAGTAGAACCCGTCACAACGTTAGCAATAGCAGGCTTCTAGGATGGCATACTCTGGCAACTTAGAACCCAGTTAAATGTTTTCTATATTTTTACTGTTGATAATTTTAATTACTAGTTGTAAAAGCCCTTGTCATGCGTAATATCATTAATAGCAACAGATATCAATTTATTAATGTATTACGCATGAAAGGATTTGAATTCACATGAAAATATTAGTTGAAGTAGACTTAGATATGTTGTGCAATATGAGAAATCAACACAATTTGTCAATAAGTGACGTAGCCAACGAATTAGGGTATAAAACTCCTACTGGTTACTGGTTAGTTGAAAATGGTCAACGAAAAGTCAGTGTTAACGTACTTTACAGACTAGCTAAGCTATATAATCACGATATGGAAGATTTTCTAATTGTAAGCGAAAACTGACTTAGACCGGAGGGGCGTATTGATGAAAAAATACAGCGTCATGCTATACCCATACAAGCATGAATCTAAGCAGCATGCTCAAAAGTTTGTTGGCGCTATTAAAAATAGCATATTAAAATACCCACAAGAGCTAACAGTAACACAATTAGCAAAAGCCGTCACTAGTGGCCATACTGTTATTTTAGGACATGCTGAGTACAGTCAAGAAGAAACAGCACTTATGCGAGAAAACAAAAAAAGCATTGGCGCTGGCACAAAACACTGGAAACATCAACAAATATTTGCCATTGACTTCGATAATGAAGACAACAACAAGGACAAATTAACCGGAGATAAGTATTTTTCGATTAGCAAGGCACTAATACGGTGCAAAACCGCTAATATACCTGTAGCTTTTTGTTATACCACTGGTAGCCATACAGAAGAACATCATAAATTCAGGTTAATCTTCGTTCTGGATCAAATAATCGATACGCTGAAACATCATCAAGATGTGATAAATTCATTGTTTAACGTTTTTCTTGTTAATGACGAATGTATTGTCGATATTAAATGCTGTGATCCATGTCGATTGTTTTATCCTGGGAAAACAATTATATATAAAAACCCTAGTGCTGTTGTAAATACTGATAAATTAATAAAAGATTTTAACAGTATTGCAATGACAGCAAGGCGCGCAAATAGCTCTAAACATACAGCTGTTAATAAAGAAAAGATGCAAAATAACGCATCTGAAATGATCGAACTAATAAAAGCTGCTGCTGTTGAAAAAATCTTGCCAAAAATAGTAAGCAGTTTAGACCCCTCTGATACCCGCGTATTTACTGGCTTAGAAGGCTCTCAACATTGGTTGAAACAGGAATCTATAATATATTTAACTAAAGATACCTGTTTCCACCAATGTGGAAGGCCTACAAAGCCAGCCGTGGTGCGGCATCCAGACGATTATTATGCCATCACTCGTAAATTTCCACTACACTTGTTGTTGGGTTTGCCTAAAAATGAAAACATAAGCTGTATCTTACCGACTCACACAGACGCTAAGCCTTCAGCCAGGATTGAGCTTGATGCTAATGGTGATTATATATATCATTGCTATGGCTGTGACTCATATCTTGATATTTTCAATGTAATTGAGCGTATTACTGGCTGGAGTCATTTACAAGCCAAGGCGTTTGTTAACAAGCTATTACATATTAAATTTGAGACTGAATGGCAGCTTGAAAAAAAGGCTGAAATTATTGAGTATCAAGATTATATTTGGAGTAACCAGTTTGCAATTAGTCATCCACTATTGCAAAAACGCTTAGCATGTGCTAAGATACTTGGGGTACTTAATTTGATGCTACAAATGGCTCGGCTTTACATTTATGACCGTAAAATTGTAGGCAATGAAAACCCTTTGTTTTACATATCATTATCTCTTCTGGTTAAAAAAGCAAAAGATTTTGGTCATATTACAACCAAGTCTACGCTCCACAAGAAAATAAAGTTGTTAACAAGGCTAGGGTTGATTGAAATAGTTGCCGAAAAAAATTTGCCGACTAAGTTTAGACGAGAGTTACAAGCTCGTAAAACAGAAAATGAACAACATTATCGTATTAATTGTTTTACAATTCCAAAGTTTTCTATGGAACTACTCGATTTAGCTGAAACCAAACTGTGTAAAGCTGAGCAAAATGGCATGCGCCGTAAATATTATTGCCGTGAAGCTGAGTTTAGAGCAAATGGAGAGAAGTCTGCTAATGAACAATATGTTCAAGATGAACACAAAGCTCTTTCAGTTAAAATTGAAAAGTTTTATATAAAATACAAAGCTGCAGCAATAAGGTTGTTAACTATTAAAGGCTGGATTACTGAAAAAGAGATTTTAACAAAACTCACCGGCTATACAGCACATCGTAAGAAAGAGTTTAGTGGTATATGTTTGCCTCAATTGCTGAAAGAAGCGGCTTTAAAACGAGTAGCGTATTCGAAATACTATGAAACGAAATTCGCTATTGAAAAAGGGTTGCATTATGGTGTAAGTAAAATCATAGTCACTATCTAACTCGGAGGGGATTTGGGAGAATAAAATCCGAGGAGTGAAAACTATGGAACTTAACACAACCACTTCCAAAACATTTTGGGAACAGTACAAAAATTTAATCCTTGGCAGTATTGTATTGCTGATATTTATCATAATGATTGCGGGAATGACATTTTTCGCGTATTATCTAATGGTAAAATTAGATAATGTTCCACCGCAAAAGTTGTCAGATACGAATATCAGCCTTGATGGAAAACCGTCAAAACCAAGTGATCCTCAAGTAATATTTTTACAAGGACAAAACACAGTCACCAAAGAGATTGCCTATATACAAAAAGAAGTTGATTCGGTGACAGGAGAAAAAGAAAAGACCGATGTTCAAATAGAGCGAAAAGAAAACAAAGTATATGTCAAAGTAAATGGCAAGCTTTATGAAGTACCGGTTGAAGTAACAGAAAATACTAAGTTCGAAAACGGTAAACTTGTTGTAACGGAAACATCCAAAACAGATGTTAACATCACAGGGCCAGATCCAGCTAAATGGAGCTTGTCTTATTTAAGAGATGTTAAGGGCAATCATGGAGCAGAAGTCGCTTACGGGATAAATAAACTTCTTAAAGCAAAAGTGCTTTTCGTTGAAAAACGAGATCCGATGTTCGGCATAGAAGTATCGCTTGGTGACTTACAAAGCAAATCTCCGAAAAAACAAACATCCGAAAAACAAGCACCAGAAAGCAACGTAACGATCACAGCGATACAATAGGCTTGTTTGCCTAGATAAGAGTCATTTTAAGACCAACCACTCGCCTACGCGTCTTATACGTTGATTTACAAAGATGTGCAAATTGATTTTTAGGAGGAATATGTTATGGGAAGTGTTGTGTCATTAACGGATGACTTACAACAAGAAGATGAATTTGATTCAGCCAATTGTATGTTACCAACTGTTCAAGTCGGCGATCACGAAATTATTGTTCGTGAATTTAAAGGACAACGCGTAGTCACTTTTGACCTTATTGACAAACTACATAACGGCAAAAAAATGCAGCAAGAATGAATTTTAGCCGAAACAAACACTATTTTATTGAAGATGTTGATTACTATGTTTTTAAAGGACAAAAAGGCCGCGAAGCATTACAAATGGGCAACTATAACAATATGTTAGAGTTGCCTGGAAGCAACAATTTCAATTTTTGTCTGTTTACTCAAACAGGCTATCTTATGCTTGTTAAGAGTTTTAACGATGAGCTCTCGTGGATAGTTCAAAGAGAATTGGTTAACAATTACTTTACACAAAAACTAGACAATGGCAACATGTTTTCTGTTATGCGCAGAATGATTGATGCATTGGAAGAAAACCAACGTGCCCTCGACGAAAACAGACAACTAATCGAACAGCACAATGCTGAAATTGAAAATACCAACAAACGGCTCGACCAAATCGATGAAATACACAATGTCGAAGTCGATCCATCATGGGTAACGGCTACTAAGATAGCTAAAAAACTAAAGTTGTATTCAAACAAAGGTTTTCCACACGCCTCGCTTGTTACAGCTTTGGCCGCCAAAGCCGGCTTAAATGTTAGTCGTCGTACAAGACACAAAGACGACTATGTATCGATTATTGCAAAGCGAGAAGGCGATACCGTTATTTGGGAAATATATTTTACGCCTTTAGGAGAAGATGCTATTATCGATTGGTGGCATAAAAACGAAAAGAACGTTAAGTTCGTTGAACTGTATAAACGTAAAACAGGGTTCTTCAAACCAGGCGACATAAGACAAATCGGATATGAAATCGGAAGACGCCGTTACGAAGTACAACAAAGAGCTTAAACATTAGAAAGGTTGTAGACGACGGATGCCATTGTTATTATTTGGTACACACAAGAGAACTTTTATTGCTTTTGTTTTTATAGCTCTTGCAATTACCGGATTTACTGTAGCTAAATTACCGCCAGCTCAACAACCAGCGCCGCCAAATAACATGCTTCCAAAAACTCATCAAGAACTTGTTCTGAATCATACGGTTGTCCCATTGGAAGAACCAAAGGAACCAAAAGGCGATATATATGTCGTTACTGCATACAACTTAAGTGTACAGTCATGCGGTAAACCAATTGGACATCCACAATATGGAATAACAGCAAGTGGATACTCTTTAGCAGGACATACATGGTATACTGCCAAAACCATTGCTGTAGATACTGAGTTAATCCCATTAGGGTCAAAAGTTCTCATTAAGTTTTTGGATGAAAAGTTCAAAGAATATAATGCACGGCAATAAATTTTGAGACAATTATTTCCATTTGATGATTTCAAGGATTTTTTCGCATTCAAGCAAACAAGCAAACATCAATCTGGAGAGAGGTAGTTTAGTATTAGATTCATTTTTATATTTGCGGATGTAATTTAGGGCGATTTTACGTATTATGTTCAAATTTTGATTAGCATTGCTGTCTCTTATTCGACAAGAATCTTCGTCAAAATGAACATCCAGCAGCCAATGCATTGATTCAATAGCCCACTCGTTTCTGGCATATTTCATCAATTCTTCGGCAGTCAGTTCGCGGCTTGAGATATAGTAATGCCATTCGTTTGAGGTCTTATCATTAATAGTAAAACGTCTGTTTATTGCGCCAAAACATGACAAAATTGGCCAGTTGTGCAGATGTTGCTCCATCCAGCTTACGTCGTGAGACACGAATGCTTCCTAAACTCAATCCTCCCGCCGTTTTTCTCCCAACTAGCTTTTGATTCCATCCCTTCTCGAAGTTCGTCATCTTGAACAAAATCTTCTATATCTTGTTTTAGCGCTTCTTGGTTATCTTTTACATTAAGCAAATAATCCCCGCCGCCGTTAATAATACTTTGCGCTGTTTGCGTTTGACAGTGCAGAGCGTCGGCTACAATCATACAGCCATGTATATCTATCAAACCTAAAAGTTCGCGCATTGCCGGTATCTCGTTGCTCTTTTTATCCACAGTTTTTTGGCTGATGGTTAGACCCATTTCACACAAATACGCGCTCAATATATGCAATGGCTTATCATATTCACCCATTTTTCCCGTTGAGCAGATTGTTTTGCCATCAAATGATATTGTTAAGTCATTGATAACATTGGGCAGCAACGTTGTTGCCCAACTCGTAAAACGCATATTTAACGATTCGGGTACTATGATTGACAATAATACCTCCATCCAACGGCTCGTTGGTATTGTATATATTGCAAAATTTTCCTTTAAAAATGCTCTTGTCCGCGGGGTTTGTGCCCATTGGTGTATTTTTTCGATATTGTCTAAACCACATAGCGTTCCCAATATCACGATTGTTAGCGTCCTACCTACGCTATGAATGTAACCGTTGTATTCTCTTGTTGTTTTGACTTTGCCAAAACACTCTACTATTCGTAATTTATCCATGCTTTATTATAACATGGAAATAATTGTCTCAAAATTTATTGCCGTGATATAATGGTGTTTATATTGCCAGAGACACCGGTTCAGCAATCAAAGGCCATAAAATCGATTTGTTTATTGGTGATTTTAAAGATAATCACGGAAATGAAATAGCTATTGCCTTTGGCGTGCAAAAAGCTGAAGTTTTTATTCTTACTTAAACAAAAAACACTTGCTAATCTTGTTAACCTTGTGCTACAATTAGTTTGCATCTAGGTTAACAAGATTTTTGTTAACATTTGGTTTTTCAATGTGTAAAAAATAGCTAATAAAAGTAATATACATATTGTAAAATACTTTAGGAGAAAAATGCGATTTGAATATGTAGGATGCGACTTTGATGGAACTTTGTCTATGCTTCCACCTAATGAATTCCCACGATGCGGCCGCCCAAGTAAAGGTATCGAAATCTTAAAACGGTTTCGTAAATTAGGCGGCAAAGTTGTTTTATGGACATGTAGAGCACATCCTGACTGGGTAACCCCTGCGGTTGAGTTCTGTAAAGAACTTGGATTAGAGTTTGATGCCGTAAATAAACATCTACAAGAGCAAATTGACTTGTTTAATGCGCACAATCCCGGCCACTCAGAAAAAGCCGATGGTCGAAAGTGTTTTTTTGATATGTATATTGACGACAAAGACCCACGTGCTATCATGTATGGTATAGACTGGGATTTGATAGAACAAATGTTAATTTATAAAAACGAATTGTTTTTTAATAAAGCAAAATCAGCGTAACACTGTTAAAACAATACATCAAGACAAAGCTTAACAGCCAAAACACTCCCGTTAGCAACATTAAATATCGAATAGGGAGCGAATGTAAAATGCAAATCGAACAAGAAACTCAGGTAATTTTAGAAGGCAACAACAGTTGTAATCATGCTTTTTTGACGAATGGAATTGGCGAGCTTAGCCTTACGCCACTGATTAAATCCGCATTACGTCGTAAATGGCGCTCTAATGCCGGCATCCACACAATTGAACGTATTTGTTTTAACTGTGGCCGCCTCGAAGTTGTTAACACAACAATGAATTGGTCTACTCCATTCTCTTTTGCTGCAGTAATTAGCCGCTTTAAGGACAAGCTACCGAGCTGAAAATAAAGGAGCGTTGTTCATATGTCAGAAAATACAACCGTCGGCACATTTTTTTCTGAAGATACAGAGTTTGTTGAATTCACTAAAGAAGATGGCTCGGAATCAGTTGCGGCTATTAATTTATATGTAAATCTACAAGATAAGCAATTTGCTATTTTTTTAGACGCAAAACTTGTTAATGACTCATTTGTTCCTGTTGATAATCCAACCCTATTAGTAGCGCGTATTACTACTTCATTTGATGGTAGTCGAATGCTTGCTACGGTAACAGACGAAGAATTTGCCGCTGTTCTTAAAGTCATAGAAGAACTTGACGAATCTTCAGAATAAAACCAAAGAGCGCGAGCATGAAAAAATATAACGGCTGATTCTACAAAAAGGTAATCTCGGTACTAAGAATACAACAGGCGTAGTTCGCTCTTTTTATTGAAATGACGCCCCATAACAAGGGTAACCGAACATTTGCTAGATCTTTTGCGACAATTGCAACCTAATGGGGTATGTGATAGTTCTTAACTCTTGGCTTAGCGGCCGGGAAAGTGAGAAATAGACGGAGATCTGGCCAGCTGTTAATCAAGGCAGAAAGAAGCTTTTTCCTTCAGGGACGACATGCGAGAGTGTTGGAATCGTCCCTTCTGTCTTATATAAAATTCATCAGACAAAAAGGAGCAACATGTATGGATTTTAAACTGATCAAAAATGCCGTGGCTCAACAATTCAATTCTATGAAAAATCATACTTTGTTTTGTACTCAAGTAAGTAAAGACTTGATGTGGGATACGTATTTAACAAGCTTTCCACCCGGCACTAATCCTATATATCGCGAACGAACTGAGCATGATTGTAACTGCTGTAGACAGTTTATCCGCGCTGTAGGTAATATCGTAACAATAATTGACGGAAAACTTGTTAGCATCTGGGATGTTAATATAGACGACCCCAATTATCAAACAGTGGCTGATGCGATGTCAAAACTGGTTAAGTCTCAGCCTATTGAAAACATATTTTTACACACCGAGCGTAAAGCCGGCACAGACAAGTCTTTTGAAGAAATTGCTGGTAACGTCAAAACATGGAACCATTTCTTTGTCAACATTCCGGCAAGCTGTGTAGCAACTACTGACATTGGCACTCGCCTTGGTGAAGCTCGTTCGACATTCGATGTGTTTTACCGCGGTTTAACAGAATTAACTGCGGACGCATTCGAAACCGTGATTGATCTGATTAGCCAGAATTCGCTACACCGTGGTATCGAATTTAAGCCTGCGGTTGAAGGATTTTATGCCTTAAAAAAGAATTTTGACATGATCAAAACCAAAAACGAAAAAGTATTATATGCTTGGCAACATTCTGTTTCGGCTCATATTGGCGTTACACGTATTCGAAATACTGCAATCGGAACACTGCTAATTGAATTGTCTGAAGGTAAAGAACTAGACAAAGCCGTTGATTCTTTTGAATCAAAAGTTTCCGGCAATACTTATAAGCGCCCAAATGCTGTTTATACAGAAAAAATGAAACAAGCCGCTGCGGAAACGGTAGAAAAATATGGTCTTACTTCTGCTCTTTCTCGTCGTCGGGCCGTTATGTCTGATATTAGCGTGAACAATGTGTTATACGTAGATCGAGACGTAAAGCCAAAAATTAACGGCAGAAGTCCATTTGACTTGATTGATGATTCTACAGCTTCTAAAACACCTAAGAAATTAGACAAAATAGAAGAAGTTGATATCGAAAAATTCATAAAAGACATCCTTCCTTCCGCAACCAACATAGAGTTTTATCTTGAAAATAAACACATCAAGAGCCTCGTAAGCCTTATTGCGCCAACCGACCCTACTGCCGGCAAGCTGTTTAAATGGGACAATAATTTTAGCTGGGCCTATAACGGAGACATGGCCGACTCGTTTATCAAAGAACGAGTTAAGGCAGCTGGCGGCAATGTCGATGCTGAAGTATGTTTTCGTTTAGCGTGGAACAACTTTGATGACCTTGACATTCATATGGTAGAACCAGGCGGATCAAAGATTTATTACGGACAATATCGTAAGGGCAAGAGTCCTGCTTTTTCACCGTGCGGAGGTCAACTCGATATAGATATGAATGCTGGTGGCGGAAGATCACGTACTCCAGTAGAGAATATCTACTATGCCAGCACCTCTACAATGAAGACCGGTCGTTATAAGCTATTTGTCAATCAATTTAGTCAACGTGAAAAAGTTGATTTTGGATTTGAAGTAGAAGCTCAAATCCGTGGAGAAATCACTCGTTACTCTTACAACAAGCCTGTTACTGGTAATGTTACCGTTGTCGAATTTGATTACAATGCCCAGACGGGCGAATTTAAAATCGTAAAATCTTTAGAAGGCGATACGATTTCAAAAGATATTTGGGGAGTCAAAACAAACGCTTATCACAAAGTCTCTATGATAATGCTTTCTCCGAATTATTGGGACGGACAAGGCGTCGGTAATAAACACTACTTTTTCATGCTTAGCGGATGTAAAAACGAAGAGTCTTCTCGTGGATTTTTCAATGAATTTTTGCGCGCCGATCTTAACCATCACCGCAAAGTATTTGAAGCTCTTGGAAGCAAAATGCTTACTTCGTCAGCGCCTGACGAACTTAGCGGCGTAGGATTTTCAAGCACTCAGCGTGAATCTGTTTTATGCCGCATATCTGGCAGTTTTAGTCGCATAATTAAAATATTGTTTTAAAGGAGAATCATACATGTTTGAAAAAGCTGTCCGCAAAAAATTACGTTTTGCTACTGCTAAAGGAATGTTGTCGGTTGAAGATCTGTGGGATTTACCGCTCATTTGCAAGCCAGGCGGCACTTGTCTGGATGATATCGCTATCGCTCTGGACAAAAAGCTAAAAAATAGCGACAAAGTTTCTTTTGTCAATAAAGACACAAACCCCACTGAAACCAATGACAGCCTTATGTTCGATATTGTAAAACACATAATCGAAACAAAGCTTGCCGAACAAGAAGCGCAGAAATCAGCGGCTGCATTAGCCCAACAAAGACAGGTTCTTTATGACGCACTTGCTAAACAAGAAACCAAAGAACTTGAAACCAAATCGCCTGATGAAATTCGGAAAATGATTGCCGCGCTTAAATAATAATGGGTGACACTAAGTGGTTTGTTGAATTCATATCACAAGATTCAAATCATTTTGCGGGCTTTCTTTTGGTTTTAGTTCTTCTTGGCAATGTTTTTCGTGGTTTTATAACGATTAAGCATTATAAGAAATAATTGTTCAAACAAAGAATATGGGCGCGTTAATGAATAAGGAGAACGCGACTGTTCTGTGCGGGGGTGAGAGCACAGAATTTAACACAAACAGATGAAGCTGATGCAGGTGATCCATATGATCGGAGCGCGACCGAGTACAACCTGTTAAAAAACATATGGCTCTGTTTGTTGTTTTATTTCGACCGGAATCTTCCGGTGCGGTTAATCACACCGACTTGAAACGTGATAATTGGATGACAAGACTGTCTTAGCGCGAACCCTATGAGTCAATAACTGCAAATCTGGCCTTATATAGAGGTTGCGAAGCCTACCAAAATCGTTTTGTTTTCGGTTGAAATTTTGCCAGAATTTGCGATACAATACAAGGCTGACAGAATGACTCTAGCGCAAATAAGGGTGCGGATAGTTTACATGTATCCGTAATAATCGGCACAGCGTGGGCAGGGGCTGCCGATATTTGTAACCTGGAGAGGTACAAACTCATCATATTATTTTCAAGCGACACCGGCTAACGAAATTCCAAAACATTTGGTGTGATGTTAGGACAGCCCCGGGTTATGTGATTTCACTGGGCAAACTGTATGAGGTAAATCACAATTAAGATTGATGCCCGATACGTAGGGAGAGTACCAGGTAACAGCGGTCACTGACTCCACACACCGTTGAACTGACGAAGCGACAAGGGAGAACAGCAAAAGTACTCTTATCGGGCATATTATAGACCTGTGAGTGTCAGGTTGGTTGGAGCACAGGATAGTGCATAGCGGGTGTTTTTCCGGGGCTATGCACAATAATAGATCACTTTTACGTTGTTTGTTTGCAGCATAAACTTTGGTAAGGTGCTAATTACGGATAGGTTGGCGAGAGCACCAATGTACATAACGGAGGATTAAAGTCGTTCGACAGGGGTTATGTACAAGTTAGATTTTAAGCTGTTAAATTTTGATGTGATCAACAGCGTTCTATAAGGCTAGTGTGGATACTGACTCAAAAGACACATAGAACATAGCGCCCTATTAATTTGACAATATCCAGTATCTCTGGAGGCGCTCCGGCTATGTGACTTACACCGGTAAGCGACTATGTACATCAAGGCGTTGCTAAGTGGTGACAAAGGCAGAATAATTGGCTGTCGACATTACGTAATAGTGAGATGTGAAGGGTAGCGTAATGAGCTTGAGTAGTGAAAATGCCACAACATCAAAATATTAAAATTGGAGCTGGTTTGGGTGACCAAATGCAGCTTGGCTGTATTATAAGTAGCAAGAAACAGGCTATCCAATGATACGGACGCGGCGCAAGCCGATACATAAGAGATGCTTGTATCCCGTCCCGGGGGCGTAATAATACCGGGCAATCAATTTGCATCTGTGTGGCTATGAAGATACGGCTGCATTCTCTTTCTGTGGGACGCTAAATATCACAGAAAAAGTCCCGGCCCGGGGTTTGAAAAGGGGTAGTATCTTATTGGTTAAATCGAGGAATAACTACTTGTTTTCCTCGATTTAGCTTCTCATAATTAATTATGACTCATATTTGGCTAAAATAGTCAAACATGTTAACATGGGAGGTTAACATGTTCTTTAACGTGATTAATACTCGTATTCGTACAACAAAAAATACAAATCTAATAGGAGGGTCATTTATATGACAAACAAAAATAATATCCCAGCTATCAGCGACAAAGACACTAAAGCGACTATTCTTGAAAAATTTAACAAGGTTGTTGAATTGCTTAAAGAAAAAGATGCCGCTAAATTAGATCCTGCAAAAGAAGTCGCTCAGAAAGCTGCTACCTCCACATTAGAAAAAGCTGCCGCTATTGTCAAGGCCGACATCGGCATGCAAATCAACAATATGGCCAACGCAGTAACCGATGCATTAAATAAAGCTTTAAGCGAAATAAACACTCGTGCTGCTAATTACAAAGAACTGGACGATGCTATCAAATTGAAAGCAGCTGAGCTTGACGAATTGTTCAAAATCGAATCCAGCGCATTTGCTCTTATTGCACTTATTAATATGCAAGAAGAACAGCGCACTTCTTTTGAATCTGATATGGCTGAACGCAAAGAAAAAGCCAATGCTGATTTGCAAGCTATTCTTGCCGATATTCAAGAGCGTCGCGTTACTTTCCAAGCAGAAATGAGTCAACTAAAAAAAGACATTGAGGCCAATCGCAAGCGCGAAGACGAGGAATACCGCTATAATCGCGATCGTGCTCACAAATTGGAAAACGATAAATGGGAAGATACTAAGACCGCCCGCAAAAAGGCATTTCAAGAAGAACTGGACGAAATGCAAGATGGGCTAGATGCTCAGCGAGATAATCTTAATAAGCGAGAAGAATCAATCGTTGCCAGAGAAAAAGCGGTAGAAGGATTAGAAGCAAAAGTAGCTGAAATTCCTCAACTTATCGAAGCGGCTGTTACAAAAGCAACTAAAGATGCAGATGCTGCCAGCAGCAGATCATATGCCTTTAAAGAAATGCTTGCCAAAAAAGAAGCTGAATCCGCCAAGGCTCTTGCTGACGCACAAATTAAGACCTTGCAGGATGCTCTTGCAACCGAAAAAGCACGCAACGCTACTCTCGAAGAAAAATTAGACAATGCTTATGCTAAGATTGAAAGTATTTCTGGCAAAGCCGTAGATGCGGCAGGCGGAACTGCTTATATCAATCGAATTGAAGGCATGGTTAAAGATACAAAGCTTCAAGCTGTTAAGTAAATAATTTTTATTGCGGTGGCGAAATACGTAGTCGCTATATGTTTGTAGTCGGTCTAATGGCGATTAGGCTTACTGGCTGAAGTGAGATATATCGACGGGTATATCAATAAACGTGTAAAGCTGGTACAGCATAGAGACCTGTAACTCAATTGGTAGAGTAAGAGACGCAATCTCGTAGTGCGGGTTCAACTCCTGTCAGGTTATGGTGGGTGGAAATCCCACCCCGCAATATATTATTATGTAATAGCTTGTTGAAGACTAGAGGGGTTGCAAATGGAACGACATGAAGTTATGAATATCATTGACAATCACCCAACTATATGTAGTATCAGATTAAATGTATCTTCGCTTAATGAGTTAGCAAGTATGAAACACATGATTATAGACACAACCCTGCGCTCACATCGCGAACAAACGAATGAATTTTCATACAATAGCGTTTCTAGTCGTTTGTCTAGGTTAGAAGCAGCATGTTTAAATGGCGATATTCTTCACCGTTTCGATTCACTACAAGCACAAGTTGTGGCCCTTCATGTTTTGTTAAACAAATTAGACAAACTGTTGTTTACAGTTATTGACCAAGTTGGTTTAGACAGCTTGAAGGCATTTAACCAACTATTGATTGAAGATAGACTAGACGAACCATCTAGTCTGTAAAATATATTCTGTTAATAATTTTCGCTTAAGGAGAAAACAATGAAAATTGGGTTAACAGGCGCCGGCGGCACTGGCAAAGGCACTTTAGGTGCTTTAATTGCTAATTATCTTAACATTCCATTTATCCCTTCACATATTGTTCCAACTGGCTTAACAATGGGATTAAACAAAAACTACAAAGATGTAGAGCAACTTGATAAGCATTTGGCATTTCAATGGACAATTATGATGGGACAAATCTATCAAGAAAGAGCAATTCAATTAACCGGCTTTGGTTATGTAGCAGAACGTACTACGCTCGACTACGTTCCTTATTTTTTGGACAGAAATTTAATTGATCCGCATTATCTTAATGCTGCTAGAGATTGGGCTCAAGAAACATACGACGGCATTATTTACCTACCTGTTGAGTTTGAGGCTCAAGATACTATGGAGAATGCGTGGAAGGAACGTGACCGAAACGCCCAGAAACGCACTAGCGCAATTATAGCCAAAGAATTAGAATGTATCAATCCTGATCGTGTTTTAACTGTAACAGGAAGTATTACAGAACGTTTTGAGCAAACAAAGTTCTGGCTAAATAGGTTAAAATCATCTAATCAAAAAATTGCTTAATTGCTTATCTAATATCTACAGCTTTTTTGTTAATATATTCTAAAAAACCAAGGAGGAAACCAGGAATGAATCATCTTATACATCCATCGGCTAGTGTAGTCATTCCAACTGTTATTGAAGAAGGTTCTGGTGGTGTTAGTCGAGCCTTTGATATTTATTCTATGTTGCTTAGACAACGAATCATCGTACTTAATTCACCTGTTAATGACCACACAGCCGGCCTGGTTATTGCACAACTTTTATATCTTGAGTCAGAAGATCCTGGCAGCGATATAACCTTGTATATTCAAAGCCCTGGTGGTGCTATTACAGCAGGTCTTGGTATTTACGACACAATGAATTATATCAAACCTGATGTTGCAACAATTTGTGTGGGTTTAGCTGCATCTATGGGATCGTTTTTATTGGCGGCCGGAGCTAAAGGCAAGCGCTATGCATTGCCTAATTCTGAGATTATGATTCATCAACCATCTGGTGGCGCTCAAGGCCAATGTACCGACATTGAAATTGCTGCAGACCATATTAGGCGCACTAAAGAACGAATGAATAACTTGTACGTAGAAATGACAGGCCAGCCTATTGAAACAATTTTAAGAGATACTGACCGTGACAAATGGCTTACTGCATCAGAGGCTTTAGAATATGGCCTAATCGACGAAATCCTTCATAAAAGATAGGATATCGTTTTTTATGTGCAATAATCATATCGACCCAAAATGTTCTTTTTGTGGTCAAAAACCAGACGGATCTGCAAACACAATTCTTATTAAAGGAATTTTTGATAATGCATTTATTTGCACTAATTGTACTCATGAATTATCAAAAGCCATAAAATACTATCTCAGAAAGAACGGAGGTTATTATGAACGAAAACAACATTGAACAGATATGTTCTTTTTGTAATCGTGAACCAGCGCCGGAACAAGGCCGGATTTTAATTCAAGGTATGGATAATAAAACGTTTATTTGTACTGAATGCGTATATGACTGTACCAAAGTAGCCGACCAATATACTATCAAAACCGACGTGTCCAAAGTATTAGGAAACGGCTTTCGGCCTTCCGTAGTTCGCAACTATCTTGATCAGTACATTATCGACCAAGAGCAAGCCAAAAAAGATTCTGGCCGTTGCTGTGTACGATCATTATAAATATCTCGAATATATGCGTCAGGAAAACCCTGATGTTGAAATTGAAAAATCAAATATTCTTCTTCTTGGACCAACAGGTAGTGGCAAAACAGCGATTGTTCGCCATTTAGCCAAAATCCTAGATGTGCCATTTGCCATGGCTGATGCTACGTCATTAACAGCTGCTGGATATGTCGGTGAAGACGTTGAAAATGTTATAAGATTATTGGTTCAGAATGCCAATGGTGACATTGAACGAGCTCAAAAAGGCATTGTTTATATCGATGAAATAGACAAGCTTTCTCGCAAAGGAGAAAATCTATCTATTTCTCGTGATGTAAGCGGCGAAGGTGTTCAACAAGCACTGCTTAAAATTATCGAAGGCAGTGTCGTTGAAATTACAGAAAAAGGTCAACGCAAACATCCGGGGGCGGCAACAGCTAAAGTAGACACCAATAACATTTTGTTTATCGTCGGAGGAAGCTTTGAAGGTATTGAAAAAATTATTAATAACCGTCAAAAAAGTGGAGCCAAAAACTTCGGATTCGGCGGCGATATTAACAAAGACGACAAAACGTTTAACGACTTAATCTTAAATGTCAAAGTTGAAGATTTGAAAAAATTTGGTATGCTGCCAGAATTGCTCGGTCGACTTCCTATTATCTGTCCGTTACAAGAGCTTAATGAAGAAGCTCTTCTTAAGATACTGACGGAGCCCAAGAACGCACTGGTGAAACAGTTTGCAGAATTAATGAATTTTGATTCAGTCACACTTGAATTCACCGAAGACGCTCTTAAGGCAATTGCCAAAAAAGCAATCGAAAGAAAAACCGGCGCTCGTGCTTTGCGCTCCATTTTAGAAAGTACTCTGTTGGAGCATAAGTACAAAATTCCGGATTTGAAAAACATCAGTAAAGTTATTGTCACCGCTCAATGCGTAAACGACGGCACTGAACCACTTTATGAATATGAATACGAACAAGAAATCGCTTAGGAGGCAAAATACTATGGCTACAAACGATATTATCAAAATAGCTACAATTTCCGAAATGTTCATAAGCGCAATTAACGATGCTATCAAATCGGCAAAATCCATCGTAGAGACAGACAAAAAAGCTATGGCTTATGCGAGTATTGCGCAGGCGTTAGCGGCAACTGGTAATGTATCAATCAATGCAGTCACTAATTGCGCACAAACCGAACCACCTTCGAATGTTGTTAGTATGCCAGAAGGCAAAGAAAGCCTAAAGAATAAATTGTCTGGCTCCAACAAAAATTCTGCCAAAAAAGCAGACCCTGTGACACCTGTGATCGCAGAGACTCCGCCTTCTGTCGTCGAACCTGAAATTAGCGAACAATGGACCGAACAAAGCTTGATTGCTTTACAAGCCGAAACGGACTTTGTCACAAGTCGGCAAGAACAATATGGCGCCAAACTTATGGATGACCTCGTTAAAAGTTTCTCTAGCGGCGCTCTTACTTCAATTGAAGACATCAACCCTGCCAATATTCAAGGTTTTGTCGCGTATATTGAAGCATGCGAAGCTGAAGAGGCCGCTTCTGCTTAGTCTAAAGCAGAGAACTCCATTTTTGGATATCCCATTTGGGAACTCAATAACATTGAAAATATATTAGTAAAAGCGTTCAGCGCTTAATTTAGGAGGAAATTATTTATGGCTCTCAATCACGCTATTTTTCAAGGCAGAATTCCGCAATCCGATAAACTTCCGTACGCTATCAACGACTATGGTTCTGATGAAAAAAAGGCAGTTCTTCGCGGAATGATTTCTGTTCCACGTAAGTACAAAAAAGAAGGCGAACAATATTATCCTGAAGATCTTCTGTTCTTTAAAGCTTTTGGTCAAACTGCCGTGTTTATAAACAAATACTTTAAACGCGGAGACAATCTGATTCTTGAAACAGAGGTCCGAAAAGACGATGACTATGAAAAAGACGGGCAAGCTGTCCGCGGTCAAATGTACTTACATGTTATTCAAGGCGGCGTGCACTTCCAAAAAGGCAATGCCAAAGACGAAACCAACGATGAAACTACCAGTGCAGCTCCAACTAAAGCAGCCCCTGTTCAAAACGCTAAACCAAATCCATTGACAGCCAACAGAAACGGGCTCGCCGGCGTTGGCAACAAACGTTCTGTAATTTAAGTTTTCAACTAAATAAGGAACGATATTTTTTCTTGCTAACTTGCAATTTTACTTATCAATTGTTGTGATGTTAATTGCAAGTTAGCAAGTAAAATCTTTATGCGGAGGTGTTAACATGACCGATGAACAAATTGTACGCATACAAGAAGAACTCATGTCTTCAATTCAATCTGATATTGATATCGAGGACTTGATTAAAAATACAGCAAAAGAAATTGCGGCTCATTTAGTATTCGAGGACAATACATCCGCTGAATTTATGACTAAATTGTATAAGTTTAAGTATCAAAAGTTTCTTATTCCCGGCTCAAAACAATGTATCAAAATGTTGGTGGCTGATATGGCCAACTATCAGCAATTCGGCACTGCATATTGTCCTTACACTGTTACTGTTGAAATAGACAACAATTTTACGTTTAGAGAAAATATGCAAGCCATTGTTGAGGCGTTCTTTCGTCATATAACTAATCGTACACAAGCAGAAATTTTGGAATAGCCACAAAGGAGTTTTTATGGCTAAGTCTATAAAAGAATTATTGCTTGAAGTTGAGATGATGGAAGTTACACCACTACCGCCAAACTGTGCAGAAGGTTATGGTTTTGAAGACTGGCTAAGAAATGGCGCAGTTGGCTATTCGCAAAACAAAATTAAACAAAATACTTGTCCAATCTCTATTAAAACCGACAATAGTATCTCTGTTAACAAGATATTGGTAAACATCGGCAATGGAACAATAGTTACCATGTCGGTTATCAATACTAACTAAGAATTGAGGTGATTAAATTGGCTGCTGAACAAGCACAAATAACGATTCTTCGTTATCCTGATAATGTGCGAAAACGAAAAGAGATGTATCTCCATGATCCTGATCATTGTGTGTATGAAATCGTAGATAATGCGGTAGACGAAGCATCAGCCGGTCGATGCTCTGCTATAGCAGTTGCTATCGTCGGCAAAGAAGTTATTGTAGAAGATAACGGTTCCGGCATACCGGTTACGCCTCATAAAGACCCTGAATATAACGGACTTTCACAGGCAGAAGTTGCCTATACCGTCCTTCATGCTGGCGGGAAATTTGGCACAGAAGATGGATACAAAACCAACACTGGAGGTTTACATGGAGTTGGTGCATCTTGCGTTAACGCTGTATCTAAGAATATCCAATTGATCATCCATACTGGCGGCAACAAGTATCAAGTGGATTTTTCTAAAGGTTATATTGTTAACAAGCTCCGTCAAACAGGAACTGTTGATGACGGCAAAACCGGCACTGAGGTTCACTTTACCCTCGACGAAGAAATTTGGGGCGAAGAAACATTTGATTTCAAGAAAATTGAGAAGCGAATCAGACAACTTGCTTATCTTAATCCCGGCCTTACATTTTTGCTGTATTTCGATTCATATGACGCAGAAGGCAAGGAAGTTAAGCTAGAAAAAACATATTGCTATCCTGAAGGAATTAAAGAATATATTACTAAGTTAGCAAAAGGTAAAACAATTATTGCCGATACGGTTTATTTTGTGAAAACCGTTACTGACAAAAAAATTGGCGATGTCGAAATATCAGTGGCTTATACTTATACAGACGGCTACACTCAAGACATTCACAGTTTTGTTAACAACATAGCAACCGAAGCTGGCGGAGACCATTTAATTGGTTTTAAAAGCGGCAGCTATAAAGCTGTAGAACGGTATGTTCTTGAAAACGGAATTATCAAAGACGCTAAAGACATCGAAAGTGATGATGCTAGAGAAGGCATGATTGCTATCATATCTGTTAAAGTCTGTGAACCAAAATTTGAAGGCCAAGGCAAATCAAAAATAAAAATGGCCGAAGTTCGTAATATAGTAAAACAAACAGTAGAAGACTTCATGTATGATCATCTTAGTCAAAATCCGGCACGCGCTAAAGGTATTGCTGACAAAGTATTAAAGGCGGCAAAAGCCCGTCTTGCAGCCAAACGAGCGAGAGAAGCAATACGAGGCCAAAAAGAAGGCATGGAAACTGGCTTAGCAGCTAAGATTGCCGACTGTACTGAAAAAGACCCTGCTTTATCTGAAATTTATGTCGCAGAAGGCGACTCAGCTGGCGGTTCGCTAAAACAAGCTCGTAATCGTCAAACACAAGCTATTTTGCCGATATTCGGCAAAATACTGAATGCGGAAAAATCTCGTTACGAACAAGTAATTACAAATCCAAAATTACTAGACATGCTAAAAGCTTTAAAATGCGGAATCGGTGAAGATTTCGACATTAATAAACTACGTTATCACAAGATAATCATTGCTACAGATGCTGACGTAGATGGAGATCATATTAAATGTCTATATCTTGTGTTTTTCTATCGCTATTTACGACCTGTTATTGAAGCTGGATACTTGTACATAGCTTGTCCACCATTATTTAAAGTTACTAAAAAAGTCGGCAAAAAAGAAGAAATTACATACCTTTATTCTAAAGAAGAATTAGATTCGTTTGACACTGAAGGATGTTCGGTTCAACGCTACAAGGGGTTAGGAGAAATGAATCCTGATCAACTGTGGGATACAACCATGAATCCTGCCACACGTAAGCTTATTCGAGTTACAATATCGGATTATGAACAAGCAGAAGAATATTTATCGTTGTGCATGGGAGAAAATGTTGAGTCTAGGAAGGCATTTATTATCGAAAACGGTAGTTTAGTGGCCTAATACAAACTCACTTACTAACCTGTTGCATTTAAAGATAGGTTAGTACAATAATATTGACTTTCCTTTATATTCCTTTTTGCGATATTAGCCCGTTAAAGAGCAAACGTTCAAACACACTTTGGATTGTTGCCACCTTGTTTATATGCATTTTAGTGTTTGATTGTATTTATATATCAATACTGTTGCTGTAAAAGATAGGTTACGTTGTATTGACAGATAAAATCACTGACGTAAAACAGTGAATAAGTTTTATTTATCGCTAATGACAAAATTCAGGAGGTTACCTTTATGCAAGATAAAAATATTCTAACGGTTTCTGGTATGGTAAACAGTATTGAAAAATCTCATGATTTTCACGGAGAGCAGTTCTATCGCATTATGCTCGATGTTATTCGCTTAAGTGAAAACGTAGACACAATTCCGGTTATCGTATCAGAAAAATTGTTGTTCAACAATGAAATTGTGCCTGGCATGCTTGTTACTGTTGAAGGCCAAATTCGTACTAAAAATGAAAAAGTACTTCGTTAAAAAACAAATTGCTAATCTTCGGCTACGCCAGTGATGTTATTTTCATCACTGAAGACGAACTGTTAGCATCTGAAATCAAAAACCAAGTTGAAATAGAAGGATATGTTTGTAAGCTTCCGACGCATCGCAGAACCAATACTGGCCGTACTATTACTGATTTGCTAGTCGCCAGCAATCGTCAATACTCTCAAAGTGATTATATCCCTTGTATTACTTGGGGTATCAACGCAAAAATGGCGAGAAATCTTCGTGTCGGCGATAAAATTAAAATCGTTGGACGTTTCCAATCTCGCGAATATCGTCGTAAGAATGATGTTGACGGCACCATAAACATCGCTTATGAAGTATCTGTATCACAAATTCAAGTAATTAATAAACCAGAGGTAGATATTGACCCCATAAAAGAAGCGGTGTAAGAAGGGGGCGTCAATATCTTGACTGAAGAACCTGTTATTACTGAAGCTTTAGATAGCGTTGTTGCGCGTATAGAACAAATTATTGATCAAGACATAGCTGAGCGTACAGCAATTTCGTTTTTGTCTTACGCCAACTATGTTATTCAAAATCGTGCACTGCCCGATACTTGTGATGGTCTTAAACCTGTACATAGACGGATTCTATACGCAATGCATGGTCTTGGTTTAAAACATAGCGGTCCATATAAAAAATCTGCAAGAACTGTCGGCGAAGTCCTCGGCAAATATCATCCACACGGTGATACATCTGTTTATGATGCTTTAGTTGGAATGACACAGAGTTTTACTATGCGTTATCCGCTTATTACCGGGCACGGCAATTTCGGCTCAATTGACGGAGATTCTGCGGCAGCCATGAGATATACTGAGGCAAAATTATCGCCAATCGGTGAGCTTATGCTTCGTGATTTGGACAAGAATATCGTCGATATGCAGCCAAACTTTGACGAGGCTGAAGAAGAGCCAGTTGTTTTAGGAGGGCTTTTCCCTGCACTCCTTGCAAATGGTACTTATGGCATTGCGGTCGGAATGGGTTCATCTATTCCTCCTCATAATGCTACTGATATTTACAAAGCGTTGGATAAAGTCCTTGAAGATGCGCTAAACGGCGAAGAAACTTCAATTGATACATTAATTCATATCGTTAAAGCTCCAGATTTTCCTACAGGCGCTACTATTGTGGATATGAAAGGCGTTGAAAATGGTTATAGAACTGGCGAAGGATCTGTAGTATTGCGTTCGAAGTATACAATTGAAGAGGTAAAAGGATATCAGCAAATCGTCATTACAGAAATTCCATACAAAGTTTGCAAAGCAAAGCTTCATAATCAAATCGACGAAATGCGTAAAACCTCTTTGTTTGATATTAAAGAAGTCCGTGATGAAAGCGATAAAGACGGAACACGATTAGTCATTGAACTCAAAAAAGAAGCTAATGTACAATGGATCATTAAAAAGCTATTAAAGCATACACAAATGCAAGATAGCTTCAGTATGAATCATGTTGCATTGGTTAATGGGCGCCCGGTAACAAAGCTTTCGTTAAAAGACTTGCTTGAACACTTTTTGGTCCATGCAGCAAATGTTATACGTCGACGTACTGTGTTTGATCTCGACAAAACAGAAAAGCGCCTCCATATCACTGAAGGTATTATATCTTGTTTAGGTAATCGCCTCGACGACGTAATTACTGTTATCCGCGGATCAAAACCACAATCAATGGTTGCAACAAATCTTGTCAATAATTTTGGCCTAAGTGAACTACAGGCACAAGCCATTGCAGATATGCGCTTTGCAAGAATCAGCAATGCGTCTGCAGAAGATTATCAAAAAGAATTCGATGATCTTAATGACAACATTGTTAAGTTTAATACTATTTTAAACGACGATATTTCGCTTTTAACAGCTATTAGAGCGGAGTTAAAAGATATTGCTGAGCTATTTAAAGATGGTCGAAGAACTGATATTGCAACGATATCTAATGAAAGTGATGACGAGCGTGATTTCATCAAAGAAGAAACACTCGTTATTACTTACACAAACAGAGGACTAATCAAGTCTGTGAGTGAAACAGAGTATACGGCCATGGGGCGTCGCAATAAAGGTACTAAGTCAGCAAAGTTAAACGAAGAAGATTCTGTGCGTACTATGCTTACAGTTAGTTCGAAAGATGATATTTTGTTTTTCACAAACAATGGACGTTGTTATGTACTGGCTGCCTATAAAATTCCTGTGACAAGCCGAACGGCTGCTGGCAAGTATATTAATAACTATCTCAATCTTGAAACCGAAGAAAAGATTGTTAGTATTTTATCAACATCTCCGACAACAACTGATGCTGATTTGCTGTTTGTTACAAAAAACGGAATCGGTAAACGTCTGGAATTAAGCAATCTTTCTAGGCGATTAAGCGTGACTAGAGTTATGTCATTCAAAGACGGTGACGAACTTGTATCATGTACTCTTGTCAAAGCAGGACAAGAAGTAATGGTTATTTCAGCCGGAGGTCAAGGAATTCGGTTTAAAATAGACGATAAAACCAAAGGAATTCGCCCGATGGGTCGTACGGCAGCCGGCGTAATTGTTGCAAAACTTAAAAAAGGCGACAGTATCGTAGACGTAATTGTTTTAGATGGAGCTGAAAGTTTTCTGCTTATTACTCAGTTAGGGTATAGTAAGCGTTGTGCTTTTAGCGACTTTAATACACTTTCCCGTGGTGCTCAGGGTGTAAAAGTGTGTACTGTATCCAATAAGACCGGAGCAATCGTTTCGGCATTATCTGTTGCAGACACCGACGATCTGTTTATTGCCAGTAAAAACGGGCAACTTAGTCGCATTTCTGTATCTGATATTCGTATTTTCGGCCGAACCGCTGCTGGTGTTCAAACTATTGGATTGAAAGATGATGATATCGTTGTCTCAATAAGCAAAAACACAGGAGATGCTGTTGATGTACAGTAATGATTTGACACAAATTCGTTCTGGATTGGTTAATTATATTGGCGCTATGATTAAAACAACCGGATACGAAGGAAAGGTTGCTAATCAATCAGTAGTCGCCATCTTAGTCGAAGAAGCTCTTAAGTTGTCACAAATAGAAGACAATAAGCTGTGCGATATGTATGTTCTTAAGCCTCTTTTTCGAGCTAACATATTTATCCTCAAACAGCGCTGTTCAGAGCTTCAGAAGCTGTCAAACATTGAGCCTGAAGCTAAGATTGCAGCGACTACAGCTATTAAGCGATATGAGGAAGTCATTCAGTTGTATGAAAGCATGACGAAAGATTCGTAGTGCAAGGGGTGATAATATGGACGTTCAAGCAACCATGCATGTAGAAGCTGATTTAACACCTAAAGAGTATCAAGACTTAATTGCCAGTTTTGATGCCGTGTATACCCTTTATATACGGCATTTCCCAAAACATATTGAGGAAATATCTCCTTTACTTGCCTTTAAAAATGCTTTGGTATTAGGTGCTCAAGATGTCAAAAACATTTAATGGCTATAACAAAAAAGACACTTCCGGCCGCAATATGCTGCGTATTGAGAAACGAGAACGGATTCTTGGTCTTGCCATAGCGGCCGGTCATATTAAACCATCTGACAAATTTCCTAAAGCAACAGAGATGGAAATATTGTCTTCCCATCATGATTTATTAGAATGGGAAATCAATCTTGTTGAAAAAACTGGCTGGCTGAAAACAGAAAAACTCTATAATGGCGGCCTTTTCGTCGGAGTTAAATTCCGCGATAATATTAAATTGCGTATTTATCGCAAATGGTTGTATCTTAACGGTGATAAGACATTCAAGCATGTCTTAAAATATATGTATTCTCCATTGTTTCCTGCGCTTCTGTTGATGAATCGTGGAATAAAAACTACTACAGAAAACATAGCGCTTGGGTTTAGTATACAAAACAGCAGTATTGATTTGCTTAGAATTTGGTTTAAAGACATCTTGAACATAGATGCTAACACACACAGCAACTCTTGTGAACAAAGCTTGTGTTTTGCATCAGATGCCACAAATCAATTGCTGTTTATTACTGAGCCAATTATCAAACAAATACCGTCAATGTATGAGAAGTTTTATCGTTGATTTTCTTAATAATACTTATTTTAGTCAATCATGAACAGGCAAATAAGGAGGTAACCTATGGCTAGTTTGGTTGCGAAAAAGACAAAAACATTAGCTGAGAAATTAGCCACTTTAGACAAGGTAGCAGCTGCTATTAATGAAACTGCTGGCAAGAAAATCATGGGGCGCATTGGTGTAGACCCAGAAATTATGGAATGTTTAAAAATAAAATTCATTCCAACTCCATCTAAGAATGTTAACGAGGTAGCCGGTGGCGGATTCCCAAGAAAAAGGTTAACTATTTTGGCTGGATTGCCTGATTCCGGAAAAACAAGCTTAGCTTTGGAAACAATAGGCCAAAATATGCAAGAAGATCCAAACTTTGTTGCTGGATGGCTAGAATCTGAAGGATCATTAGAAGAAAATTATCTTGTTGACACTTTCGGCATTGATCCTTCTCGGTTTGTTTATCTTGAATTAGACAGAGACGGCGCCGGGGAAGTTGCTTTAGACAGAGCAGAAGCAATAATGGGTACTGGTGCATGTGATATGTTTGTTATCAATTCATTAAAAGCATTAGTTCCCGCAGAAGAGCTTGCTAAGTCAGCTTCAAAAGCTGTGGTTGGCACTCAAGCGAGAATGAACGCAAGAATGACAAGAAAGTTTCAAGTTCTTATTGCAGAACATAATTGTGCTTTTGTAATTATTACTCATCTTACTGTAGACATCGGCTCTGCAAGCAAAGATTGAATTTGTTTCAGTACAAATAAATCATTAGTGCATTTACCACATTTAACAGGTAATATAGGTTATAATAGACAAGTTATTTGAAATGGATGTGGTATTTATGGGCGTAAAGTATATGCCCACCGACGAAGAAATCGTCAGAATGAGAGATCTGGCAAATCAGGGGTCAACCCTGTCAGCTATAGCAATTTATCTTGGTAAAGACAGGTGTTGCATTAAAAGATTGTTAAAAATTTATGGCATAACACTAACGCCGTCTTCGAAAAATAAGCAAGGAAGAAAGTTTGAGTGGAATGCCCATAAATTACGTAAGCTCAAGGAAATGTATGCATCAGAAGATTTTAGCTTAAATGATATAGCAAATTATTTTGAGACATCCATGAAAACAATCTCAATAGAAGCAAAAAAACTCGGCATAAGTAAAGTACCAAAAAAGTTTTTTAGCGATGAAGAAATCGCTTATCTACGATTAAATGCAGGTAAAAAATCAGCAAAGCAAATGTCTAAGGAGTTAGGGAAAAACGACTGGGTAATAGGAAAACAATTGACTAAACTCGGTATCGTTATGCGATATAAGCACAAAACTGAACCTCCTGACACTGAAGAATTTCGTGAAGAAATTAGAAATCCTGCATATTCACATAGTTATATTGGTCGTAAATACGGCGTCAATTCAACAACAGCTAAGCGATGGAGAACAGAGCTTTTTGGTAGTTTTCAACGAATGACCGATACCTGGCTTAATAAGTCAATACCAGAAATGGATTTCGAAGATATCTTGAACGAACTAAACCTAGCTTATCTATATGAACATAAAATAGATAAATGGAAAGTTGACTATTCTCTTGGGTTTAATTTACTTGTAGAAATTTATGGCAGCCATTGGCACGATGAAGTTGAAAAGGTAATGAAAAGCGACCAAAGAAAAATAAGTCATCTAAGAGACTTAGGTTATGAAGTTCTTATCATCTGGGATTATGAGCTAAAAGATAAAGTTGCTGTTAGAAGCAAAATTTTGCAATCTCTCAAAAAATGCATCAATGAATATTACTTTAAACATAACGGGTCTTTAAACCTTGTGAACCCGTAATTGCGGGGTGTCCGACAAATAGTCGGGCTAACGGTAGAAGTTAAATAAGACCGCTTGTATGACAATTACAAGCCGCCAGAAATGGTGTCCATGGGCGAATACGCTTCGGTATACAAAAGAAACGCTACGGTCCTGAAACGACGGATAGCAGCCAATACCGTGCTTAGCTTTATAATATTGCTGCGAAGCAAGATTATATTTGAAAGTGTAGAGACTATCGAAAGCTATACACACAAGAAAGTGTTGAAAATAAGGTGAGTAAAATCACACGAAGCGAGTAGAGTAGGGTAACATTGGGTGAAAATCCCTGTCCCCAAGTGCAAGGCTCTTATTATATAAAATAAGAGAAGAGATAGTCCACACGGCTAGAAATAGCCGAGAAATGTGCCTTTAATCGTCGCCGGTGGTCATGCTATAAGTTTTATGTCTGCATTGACACTGGACATGAGAAAAAGATCAATTCAAGACTCTGACCCTTTGACAAGAGAAGAAGCTGTAAAAATCGGCGTATCGGTAAGAAAGAATCACTGTGTACCAGATCGCAATCCTTATCTGAAAACGGAATATTTTGCCGTATTTGGAGAAGGGATAGAGCAGGTTCTTACAACTCTTGAAACCGCAGTAGAACAAGGGGTTCTGCGAAAAGGTGGCGCTTGGATCAATTGGGACAATTCCGATGGAACCACTAAGTATAAATGGAATGGCAAATCAGAATATCGTCAATTCATGAGAAACCATCCAGAAGTTCTTAAAGAACTACTTGGTCTTGTTAATGGCGTTGAACAGATGACTGTAGAAGAAATTGATTCAGCTAAAGCCGATGAAACTGCGATAAAAGAAATGGCGGTTAAAAACTCTAAGAAACAAAAAAAAGAAGAGGGAAAAGAAATTGCTTGACAAAGACGGTTTCTGTGAATGGGGTAATACTAATTGCCAAAACATGAACAAACAATGCGGATTATGTTTTAGTGAAAATTTCCATTACCGCCCAATTCCAGTGAAGACTCCGTCAAACAAAAGAGCACAAGCTGACAAAAGAAAGGGCGGCAAATTCGAATATCAAAACCATCAGAATAATGTCGCCCTTCTTGGAGCCTCTTCTAATATGACTCCAAACAGTGGAGCAACCGGGAGCAAAAAAGGCGACGAGCAGATTTCAGGCATAATTGAAATCATGGAAGAACTTAAAACAAGAGTAGTCACACAAGCTCCCGGGAAAGAGTCATTTACCATAAAAAAAGAATGGCTTGCTAAGCTTAATCGCGAGGCGCAAGCTGAAAATAAAGAGTTCTGGTATTTAAAATTCTCATTTGGCGTACATGACACAGATATTTATGTCATAACAGAACAAGACATTATAATGTCTATGGTTAAGACTATGGTAGAAGATCGCAAAAAAGCAAAAAAAGCTGATTCTATCGTAGCTGTTGCCGAAAAATACAGACAAAAAACTGAAGCTGACTTGGTAGCGGCAAAAGCAGAAATCGAGTTGTTAAAAGCTCAATTAAAACTTTGTCAACTTCAAAATGAGCTGTAAACTCTTACTATACCTAAGTAGCAAACCGACTGTCTTTAAAAAATTTCGAGCAGTAAAGTCAACAAAGGAGACGTAAGTTTTGAATTACGAAGAACAGATTCTTGCTTTGGTTCAAGAAGTAAACCCACAAAATCCGCTGACTTACGTTCATAATATTGTTAAGTCAATTGCGAGAGAAAAATTAGACAATTATATTGCTGACTGCCTTGATTGCGGTATATGCAATGGGCCAAAAAGCCTTACCTATGGAAATGAGCATGGCGCTGTAATGATTATTGGTGAATCAGTCATTGAAGCACAAATAACCGATAAAAAATTGGTTTATCCATTTCATGATACTGCTGAAGGCGAAATGTTAGATAAGTTGTTTAATGCGTATCATGTTAACCAGGAAGAATTATTTTGGATTAATGCTGTTAATTGTTTTACTTGTAAAGAAGTCAACGGAAAATCACTCAAACGAGCTCCGTCCAAAACAGAAGTCGACAATTGCAAAGTATTCCTCGAATACGCAATTGAGATTGTTAAACCTGCTGCTATTGTTTTACTTGGTAACATTGCTTTAAATATGTTTCATAAAGCGGCCATCAGTCAGGCACGTGGCACTTGGATAAATATTATGGGTATCCCAGCGATGCCAACGTATCATCCGGGTTATCTGTTGCACTTACAAGAAAAACAAGATCCTGAAATTGTTGAAAACTATAAAGGTGATTTCTGTGAAGACATGTTTAAAGTTTTTAAATATATTCAGGATACTTTTCCTGATAATAACGTCCTGTACGAAAAACTCGAAGAAGAATAATACATTTAGGAGGAAATTATAATGGCATTTCTTGACAAAATTAATGCACCAAAAAATCCGGCTGCCCAAGCTGAAAAAAAGATTAATCCATTAGCTAAAAAGCCACCAATTGCTCCAATAACTACAGCCACTGCGCCGGCAATCGCACCTGCTACAGACCCTACGCCAATTATTAAAACAAATCCGCTGGTGGCAAATAAATTGACGCCGCTTACAACATCTGTTAATGCAGAACCGAAAAAACCTTTTGCATTTCCATTCAAAAAAGCCGTTTCGCCTGTCGCAGAGGTACAAGAAGAAGCTTCTAAGCTTACTACTACTGATTCACAGGCAGAACTTTCAGATGCAGTTCCAAATATTGAATCAAATACTGAACCAGTTGTTGTTGAACCTTTGGAGGTTATCCCTTCTGAAGAAACTGTAAACGAAACTCCTGTCGTTGAAGAAAAAAAAGCAACATCAAGGCGCACTAGTTCTCGTGGTGCAAAAAAAACAGCCTCTGCTGTCGACAAAACTGAAGAAACTTGTTTGCCAGCCGGCAATGAGGCCATTGATGACTTGCAACCAACTACGACTATTTCATTTGCTGCGGCCGCAACTGCGCTGACTTCTCCATTTGAAGATACTGATTGGAATACGTTTAAACAAGAAATCGAAACAGCGCTTGATTCAGTCATCATTAATCAGGATATGAATCCTGGCGTACTGAAAGTAACGCTTTCCGAGTTAAACATTATTTATGACAAAATAGCCCAACAATTGCATGAATCCAAAACTTTGTTTGACAATCTTACAAACAAAGAAGATGGAACTATTGCTGTTATCAAAAGCGTTTCTCTTGGTTCTGGCAATAATGACATGGAACGTAAAAAAGCAGGATTTTTGGCAGCTATGAACTATAAGCCAAAGTCTGGCGATGGCAATATTAATTTGTTTGAAATAGTGTCAGAAGTTAGAGCCCGTTACAATTTCCTTAAAAGTATTTATGACCGGCTTAAATACAAAAGCGATATGTTAATTACCATGAACGGTGCTCTGAAACTTGAAAGCGAATTTATTCGCCGCGGAGATAATTAGACTAGACCGGTTGTTAAGTTCATGTTATAATGATGTTAAGTTTTAGTTGACAACTACTGCTTGACATCCATACTATATTAAAGTGAAGGATGGATGTATAATGGCGCAAATTATTCAATTTCCGACCAAAGCCAGGGAAGTAGTATCCCGACAAATACCACCTCAACTGATTAAGCAACGTGAAGGCGGCGGCAAAAAGCTACTGTCTTATATATCTGGATCAACCGTAATCGACTTGCTAAATGAAGCATTTGGTTATCTCTGGAGTTGGGACGTACAAGAACAATGGATTCAAAATTCCCAGCCCAAGTTCAACCCGAAATACGACAAAGAACCTGTTCCTCAAGGCCCAATTGCTCATGTTCGAGGCGTTTTAACAGTTTGTCTTGCTATGGAAAACAACGAAGTTGTTTATATCAGTAAATCCGGTCTCGGCTCTAAATCCGTCCTTGGCGGACAAAGCGACCAAGAAAGTGTTTTTAAAGCCGCAAGTACCGACGCATTAAAAAAAGCAGCTTCTTTATTTGGAATAGGAGCTCAACTGTATCGCGACGAAGACGAGCAAGCATTTTTTGATGCCATCAATTATGAAGACCCATGGACTGAGGAAATGCTGGCTAAATTTGAGCCAGAACGTAACTACATCAAGTCGGTAATGGATGTCAATAAGATTTCCGCTGAAGATATCGCACCAACTATTGTTGAGTGGTCTCAAGGAGTTTGTCAAAGCGCTGACGACTTAACACCGGACAATATTGCTGATTTTGTTGATTATCTTAAAAGCCTACAAAGTACCGTGGTTTCGGCATAATGGCTCTTTTGTTTGAAGATGATAAGCGTCGCTTGGTTTGTGAATGCGGAAATTGCCGCATAAACAAAGTTGATGTGTTTACTTATCTTAAGAGCGCCAATGATAAAAAAGATATTCTGGAAGAACATTTGATTGAAATCGAATTGCGTTGTGATAAATGCAAAAAGGTTATCAAGGTTGTTAAGCCAGAGAAAATCAAAGTACTACCCTAAAAGAGGTGTTTACATGCCTGAAAATATTGATATACGCTTATTCGGAGTCAATTGGGCCACTGATTCTGGTGGCCCATCTCCTGACAACAACATGAGAACAGAACTGTATTTTATGGGATGTGAAAAAGCAGCATCCGGAAATCCTTGTTGTGGTTGTTATAATACTGACTTATGGGAAGTTCGCCCTGGCGCTATTACTCGCTCTCCGACAGAGATGGCTGCACATATTATTCAACATGCGCCTAATAAGTTTATTACTATTGTAGGTGGAGAGCCCACAGATCAAATGAACGGCTTAATTGAGCTTTGTAGACTATTAAAAGCTGCTGGGTTTCATATTCTAGTATTCTCTTGGAAAGTGTTACGCAACGCATCTACCGGTAATATTGACCTTGCTTGGGTAGATTTAATTAAGCATATCGACATTCTTGTTGACGGTCAATACAAAGAATCCGAAAGAATTTATGATGAAAACATCATCGATGGGTTCCATAATACTATTGGTTCTGGCAACCAAGTTATATGGGATCTAAAAGAACGTAATGATGCTAACTACTCCAATGTTGTCAACGGATATTATGCAGGCGATCTCGCCGGCCTTTATGTTTTACCAAATGGCGACCTCTTCTATGTCACAAAAGATAAAATTGGGCCAATTACGGCTACTATAGCATAAAAAGGAGCAGCTCCGTGGGAAGAAGAATAGGCAATTTTACTAATGCTATAACCGGCGAAATAGACTGGGTTGATCTAGAGAAGATTTCGACTGTCACAATAACACCGGATAGAGTTGTTTGTTTTAAAGACGTTAAAGACACGCAAGTGTTTTATCGTCTTAGATCAAACGATGCCATGAAAACTGTTGAATTTTTAGCCGACTGTAAATATCGAAATGAACACATTGTATCGTCGCCGATCAGTATTCCCGAAGACATATTAGCACGCCAAATTGCTGATGTTATATATGCTAATAAGTCCTTTGACAGTGCTCCGATAGCCATAGAAGCAAAAAAAAAGGCTATACAAAATATCGGCGAGATATTGCTTGATAAATATGTTTTGATAAGCAATTCAAGTTTTAACGGCATCGGCTTTATATGCTCTAACGGAGCTCGTGTTATTTCGATTGAAGACATTGAAATAATAACATGCTCGAATGGTGAAATCGATATTAAACTTAACAACTGTGTTGGCAGCGCTAACCTCAAAAATGTTATCAATCCGACAATTGAGTTTTTTGTTAATGGCTATAAACTTGCTATAAATAATTATGTTGTCAAAGAAGAAAGTAGTGTCAGCATGATTCGCAATTATGTTATTAATACGACTGACGTAACTATTTGTCGAAATGAAAACATCGTTTCATATCAAGATATTACACTTGATATGAACAACGAAGAATCAGTAGAAGCTTTTGTTGTAGCTCGCAAATGTTTGCTTAGTGACAGTTTTTCACAAGAAACCATTGTAAATGAGCGCTTTGCTGAATTGTTCGAATAAAGCTCAGAAAGGGTGGTAATACACATGAGAGAATGCATGATGCAGGTCGAACATCTGCTTAAAGCAAAGATTGGCTGCATCTGGATTAACAGCTATGAAGAAAACGAAATTATTAAAGACCTGAAAGAAATATTAAACACTCGTGTTATAGGGTTAAACCTACAACTCTGGTCTCATACCGAGGGATTGCGTAAATTGCCGTTAACAAACCATGAAGTCCCAGAACCAGCTGATAAACAACTGGTTCACCCTCGTGCTCTGTTTGAGCGTATTAGAGCCTTGCAAGATGGCGCTGATACTATAAACGAGGCGGATACCAAAAATGTATTTGTTCTTCGTGACTTTCATTTGTTAAATGACACTCACGAAGTAAAACGAGCTATTCGCGACTTAAAAGAGTATCCTTGCAAAAACTATAATCCAATAATTGTTATTAGTCCAATTATCAATATCCCTATTGAACATGAAAAACTGTTTACGGTTGTCGATTATGATGTGCCTTCTAGGATTGATATTGAGCGTGTGGTTGTAGCTATGAGCAACAGTATTGAAAACGCTCGTAGAAACGGCAAGGATTATGTTGCACCAACACGAGATGAACAACGGCAATTGGTTGATGCCTGTATAGGCTTAACACAAAATGAAATATCTGATGTGTTTGCTAAATCACTAATCAAATACAAGTGTTTGTCGCTTCAAGCTATCACCGAAGAAAAAATACAGCTTGTTAAAAAATCTGGCGTGCTTGATTTCATGATACCGCAGTTTACTATGGACGACATTGGCGGCAATGCGACATTCAAAGAGTGGGTGTATGAAGTTCAAGACGCATTTAGCGAAGAAGCAAAAGCATTCGGCGTATCTAGGCCTAAAGGATATATGGCAGTAGGAATTCCTGGCTCATCAAAATCCATAGGAGCTGAAGCATTTGCAAACTTAATGGGCTGGCCGTTACTGGTGCTTTCTATGAGTAAAGTCATGGACAGACTGGTTGGCAACAGTGAAAAAAAGATTGCTCAGGCACTTCGCATCGTCAAGGCGTGTGCACCTTGTGTGTTATTAATGGATGAAGTAGAAAAAATGCTTGGTGGCGCTAGAAGTTCTAACTCGTCAGATTCAGGAACTACTAATCGTGTGTTAGCTGAAATCTTGCGTTTTCTTAACGAAGATGGAAACAATGTATTTGTTATTATGACCAGTAACGACGTCAGTCAACTGCCGCCAGAATTTACAAGATCAGGAAGGCTTGATGCCCAATGGTATTTTGGTCTGCCTATTCTTGATGAAAGACAAGAAATTTTTCGGATTCATATCGGCAAAACTGGACGCCAGGTTTCTGACAATATCATCGTTGCTGCGGCTAAAGCAGCTAATAACTATACTGGCGCTGAAATCAGCGAAGTAGTTAAAGTATCTATGCGCAAAGCCTACAACCGCTTCAAAGCAGACGGCAATTCAGAGCTAACTGAGCTCGATATTACATCAGCAGTCGGCGATATAATCCCGTTATTCAAATCATCAGAAGCGCAAATTCTCGCACTTGAATCATATTCACGTGGTAGAGCTAGAAATAGCCATATGCCAAACGGAACCAATTCAGGAAACGGTGATGAGAATCAATTGTGTCATGATCTTCTTCAATTGGGGATGGTGACTTCAAATGCAAACTAACACTTCGACACAAAGTGTGTTTAAATTTACTGATATTACCGGCCGCAAAGTCGACGATGTTTCAGCAAAAATTGTTTCAGCTACACCATCTGATCCATCTGCTGAGATACACACGAAAATTGCTACGGCTAAGCTGCATGCCGCCCGTGAAATTAAAGAATTCAAAGAAAAAACAGAAGCATTTATTGCTTACCTTGAGTCAACAGCCTTGTTTCCAACGATAGCTGAATCTATGCGACAAACGCTAATTGTTCAGCTTTTAGAAGAAACGATTGAGCCTACTTTAGCTAATCGAAGAATGATGGGCATACCATTGGCGAGTTTTAATACATTACGCCGCGATATGTTCAATGCACTAATAGCCAAATATATAGACAACGTTGACAAATAAGAAAAGAGGTATCTAAATGCAAACAAAACTTAATTGCGTTTTAATAGCTCATACTCCAGAACCTGAGCGTATTATAGCCACTGCAGCTCGCTTGTGCTACAGCGAAGATAATGTTACAAAACTTATGGAAAACATGACTGATGATAAAATAGTGTCACTTATAACAACACTTGAAAGCATTGGTCACGAAAGCCCATTTGAGCATGCCAGTTGGACATTTGCAATAGAAGGTATATCGCGTACATTGTCGCATCAATTGGTTAGACACCGAATTGCCAGTCCTTCACAAAAAAGTCAAAGATATGTTTTAGAGCTTGATGCAGATTTTGTCATGCCTTTGACTATTGAAAACAATGCACTCGCTAAAGAAGCTTATTTGGACTTTATGAAACATGTTAACGAGTGCTATAGCTTCTTAACATCTTTAGGCATACCTAAAGAAGATGCTCGCTATGTGTTATCTAATGCCACAGAAACCAAAGTTATTTTAACAATCAACACTCGTTCGTTGTACAACTTTTTTAATCATCGGTGCTGCAATAGAGCTCAATGGGAAATTCGTGCTCTTGCTAATATGATGCTAAGCCAAGTCAAAACTGTGGCTCCAACCGTTTTTCGACATGCCGGTGCTAAATGCACTAAAGGCTATTGTCCTGAATCCAAAATGAGTTGCGGCCGTGCGCCGACACTGACCGCCCTTACTGATGCTTATAAAAAAACAGCATAATTCTTAACAACAGCCAGGAGAAACATATAAATACAATTATTATTAATGGCAAATCCATTGCAACCGTCGGACGTAATATTTGTGTAATAAATAACACGGTAATTGTTGATGGACAAGTTATTAGTGATGGATTATCAGGTACTGTTGACATTAAGTTTGAAGGCAATCTTGCCTCGCTTAATGTAGAACACGGTAATGCTACAAATACTGGTTCGGTTCAAGGAAATGTTAATGCAGGCGGCAGCGTTCATTGTGGCGATGTATACAAAGACGCAGATGCCGGTGGCAGTATTCACTGCAATAACGTCATGGGCGATGTCGATGCAGGTGGTTCCGTTACTTGCGGACAAGTAGGCGGAGATGTCGATGCTGGCGGTAGTGTTTCATATAAAAAATAAAAAAATTTAAGGGGATGTTTGTATTGAGTCAATGGAGAAGGTATTCTGCTAACGTATTGGAAGACGTCAAAATGGATTTGCTAACTATGGCTTGCGCTGATGTCGGAGTAACTTTCGACACTGCTATCAAGCGCGTTGATAACAGCTATGGTGAGAGCGCTAATGTTGACGCCGGTCTAAAACGAAACGGCAAAAATTTGCCGTTGGGTTTTGTTTTCAAAAAAGAAGGCGGTAAAACCAAATTAGCTCTTGAGGGCGATTTCTGGGGAACCGGTCTCAATGAACGTACTTTTGTCGATCAGCTATCTCAAAGCTATCAAAAGCACAACATTATGACTCAGGCGCAAAACCAAGGCTGGTTCTTTGATAAGAACGAAGTCGATGGCGACGGCAACATTGTGCTTGAGGCATGTCGGTGGGCATAAGTTCAATCCAGGCAACGGAGGCGGCAGCGCCCGCCTCAAAACTTGTCTGTACAAAATGTGGTGCTGGCGTCAACAATCTTACGCTTGATGCTCAAATCATTGTAACATTTCGTATAAATGAAAAAGGCCGGATTTTTCGCCTAAAAAGCTCGTCTTCTGAGGAAGAATTAATTGAGAGAGCTACCGAAGAAGATCGACAGTATAAAACTATGTTCTGCGATTTTTGCGGTCACTATATGGATATCGTATATAGTGACGATGGCCTGATTATCGGATTTGCCGATATTTCTTCAAAGCAGAAAAATAAGGTGTGTTGATATGCTAAGGATATTGTTTGCCACAGTATTGGTTAGTGGCATAATCTGGTACATTTTATCTAAACTTTACGCAGATAAACTCGGCGAAGTTGCCGATAAAGAATATAATTCTATTTGCGAAAGGAAAGACGAAAACAATGTTTAATTTTTTCAAAAACACAAATAACAGGAGTTATGATGACCCTAGGGAAACTCCTCGTATACGCAAGAGTTTCGTCAAAGGAAGCATACTGATTTTAACAATACTGATCTTGTTCCCGACCATGTTTTCTTTGTTTACTGAACCAGTACGGCCTGGTTATGCCGGAGTATTGCTTAGTTGGAATGGCGGCATTAAAGAGCGTGTTCTCGATCCGGGGCGTAACGCAGTATTGCCATGGGAAAGCGTTAAAGAATATCCTGTTAGTACGGAAACCGTCGTGTATGATATTGCTATTAACAACAAAGACGGTAAACCCATAGTTGTAAAAGTTAGCATCAATTATTCGATGAACCGCAACATGCTGCCTCACATTTATACTCGGTTCCGCGGCCAAAGTGCTGATGCTATCGAAAATACCTTCATGAAAACAAACATCCTTGGCGCTTTAAATAATATTTCTTCAAAATATAGTATGATGCAAATCGTTAATGAGCGGCAACAAATTAATGTGCAGTTGTTACCTGCTTTGCAAAATATCTTTAGGGATGACGGCATCGATATCACTGAAGCTCAAATCATTGATGCTCCGCCTGATCCTGAAACCGCAAAAGTTCTACAGGCCGTTATAAATGCTCAAAACTATGAAAAACAAATGCAACATGAAAAGGCTGCAACTATAGCACAAGCAGCAAAAGATGTTGAAGTAGCGCGTGGCAAAAAACAAGCTAAAGAACTTGAAGCTGACGGCATTGCTTATTATAACAAAAAGGTTGCTGAAAGCACCGACGCACGCGTAGTTGAACTGGAATATGCTAAGGCTTTCCGTGAAAAATGGGATGGCAAACTTCCTCAATACCAGCTTGGCAGTGGCGGAAACATGTTTAATTTAGGCAACAAATAATAACTTAAAAATCAAAGGAGGACACTTACGATGAATCAGCAACGCATTCAATTCACTATTGACCCTAAAGGAAACTGGTCTTTAAAAACACTGGAGGGATATTCTGGCACCTCTTGTGTTGAACAAACCAAAAGCCTTGAAGTAGCAATCGGCGGCATAGCAGTAGCTGAAGGTAAAACTGATGATTACTATCGTCCTAACGACGAGGCTCCGGTATCTATCAATATGTAGTCGATAAACATTATAAGCATAACAATCGTGGTGGCGAACACGACTCCCAATAAAAATATGGTGAGGGAGAGTGAATAAGGAAACAGGTACTCCGAATATTTGCTGGTCTAAAGACTTGCCCTGAATTGACAGGGACGATGGCAGCCGTGTGAACCTGCTGTGAATTGACACAGTGATACCTCCACAAAGTTACCAGGTCAAACATTTGTGGATTAGGTGTGACCAGGGGAAGCAAACCCCGGGGCGCTGCATGTAGTAGTGTTGTCTTAACTAAGCGGGTTCAAATCCCGCTTATGCTTATTTTATTAGGAGGTTGTTTATGAAAGCATTTGATTTGGCTATGTTTTGTGGCCGATTTCAGCATGTGCATATTGGCCATGAACATGTTATTGATACTGCACGAAAGATTGCTGACCGGCTTCTTATATTAGTCGGCTCGTCTCAAGAAGCAGGTTCGTTGCGTAATCCGTTTGATATTCAAACGCGAATCGAAATGTTGCGTGAAATTTATCCGGAAAATAATGTAATTATTAAACCATTGCCAGACCTTACTAATGAGCATGACATTACATTTGACTGGGGCAGATATGTTTTAGACAATGCAAAACAATTTGTTTACAAAAAACCAGAGTTGTTTATCTACGGAAATGACGAATCCCGTTCCGGCTGGTTTGACCCTGCTGACATTAAAGATGTTACTGAGGTCATTATATCAAGAAGCAAAATAAATATTTCTGCAACTAAAATGCGTGAATTTCTTGTTAATGACGATATCGACAATTGGTTTTTATTTAGCAATCCGCGGCTACATAAGCATTATGGCCGTTTACGTAGCGAGTTGTTAAATACAAAAGCTTATAACAAGAAAGCTTAAGGAGCAATAATGAATATAGCTTCCAAAACCGTTAAACAGACCATATTGGAAACCCTTAATGAAGATCAACGCAAGCCTGTTGTTGACTATTTCGGACCATCTATGATCTGTGCTTGCCCCGGTAGTGGAAAAACCCACGCAATAGTATCCCGGGCATCTTATATGATCGAAGAAGGTATTGATCCTGCAAGTATTTTGATGTTTACTTTTACTCGTAAAGGCGCAACTGAAATCCGTGAAAGAGTAGAAAATAAAATCGGAGCAAAAGCAACCGGCATTACAATCGGCACTTATCATAGTTTTTGCTCACGATTATTGAGAAAATATTGCCAATATCTTGGTTGGCGTACAAATTTCACTACGTATGACACGGATGACAAGCTTAAGTTGTTAAAGACAATAATAACTAATTCTAACATAAAGCCACAGATAGTTGCTAATCTCATCTCTAACTGGAAAGATCGTATGATCTCGCCGTCACAGGCTATGGCTACTGCCGAAACTGATTATGAAATTTATTCTGCCGGCTGCTATGAAGTTTATCAACAAAAAATAAAAGAACATAATGCTTTTGATTTCGATGACTTGATTTATTATACAATTCGCTTGTTTGAACAATATCCTGACGTTCAGGCAGAGATAAACAACCGATATCAGTTTATTATGGCTGACGAGTTTCAAGATTCTAGCGAAAGAGACATCGAGCTTATTCTTCATCTTGGTGGAGAACAAATGAATATCTGTCTGATTATGGATGATGAACAAAGCATATATGGTTTTCGTGGAGCTAACATCCAAAGCGTATTTCAGCTCATCGAAAACTTGCCCAATCTTAAGCAATTTACTTTAGGGCAAAATTATCGTAGCACAAAGACAATTGTCGAAGCAGCCAGGAGTGTTATACTTAACAATTCATTACAACTTGAAAAGAAAGTGTTTACTAATAACAAGCAAGGCGAAAAAATTGTATATTTCGAATGCTCTGACACCAACGCCGAAGCTTTACAAGTCATCAAGATTATCATGGGATTAACAAGACGCAAGCTAAAACCGGGTGAAAAGCAAATTAATTACGGCGATATTGCTGTGCTATATAGAATGTCTTATCTTTCTAGAGTAGTCGAAGAGTATTTCTTAAAGAATGGCATAAAATATACAATTGTTGGCGGCTGTCCATTTTATGCCAGAAAAGAAATTAAAGATATTATGGCGTATTTGCATTTTATCTACAACCCTCAAGACACTCAAGCTTTTCAGCGTATTATTAACACTCCTAAACGCGGCATCGGCGATAAAACATTAGAACTTATTTTGTCTTGCCAAACTAAGTCAAGTTGTGATAATATAGAAAATACAGGCATGTTAATGCAAGCATGTAAATCTATTTCTTTAAAGGGTGTTGCTAAAAAAGGTCTTGAACAGTTTATTGCAACAATAGAACACTTAAATCAGTTTATCATCGTAAATGACGCACCTCCGCTCAAAGCAATTACTGAAATTGTCCGTATAACCGGATATAATGATTATCTTATTGCAACAGAAAAACAAGATGCAGAAGAAAAAATTTCCAATGTAGCAGAACTTGCTGAAATAGCAGGTCAATATGATACACTTGAAGATTTTATCTGTAACATGGCTCTTAACAACATAGACATTGAAGATACTGAAGATGACGAAAAAAACAAAGTAAAGTTGTTAACTATGCATAGCAGTAAAGGCTTGGAGTTTCCGGTTGTTATTATAATTGGCAACAATGATGGTATAATTCCACATTACAAAGCTGATACTGTTAACAGCATTGATGAAGAGCGTAGATTGTTGTACGTTGCTATGACAAGGGCTGAAGAACTGTTGTTTTTGCTTAGACCAAAGACAATGCCTATGAACGGCATATCTAATTATTGCAAAGAATCACGATTTGTTCAAGAAATTGAGCCCGATTATATTGTTAAAATAAGTTAAAGTTGCATACAGCATAGGAGGCACCAATATTGGCTACTAAATCACTAAACGATGAAATGAATATAGTTATTAACTATATTCGTCAAAACACAAAAGACAACAATGAATGGGTACATATTAGCAGTAGGGATATGAGACCAAAGTTTAGTATTAGTCCGTTCTATTTTACAAAAATCATTGCAAAACTCAAAGATAATCCCAATATTCTATATGAAGTTGATGAAAATTTTCCAACTCGATTTAAGCCATATCAGTTTCGTTGGACAGAAAATCCACAGGAAAAAATTGACCACGGATTAACACATATGCAGTTTTACTGGCTTGATGTCAATGAAATCGAGTATATAAAAAGTATCGCTGCAACGAATAAGTACGACGAACTTTCTATGATTTTAAAAACTTGTAACTTATTGGCTGGTGACGGAGGAAAAGATTGGTGGATTGATATCAATCAAGAAGAGTTAGCCGATCTTACAGCCTCCGTCACAAAAGAAATAAAACAACTTATTAGTTTCTTGATAAGTAAAAATTTGTTAGTAAAAGCAAAACATAGTCCGTATTATCGTTTAGTACTAAACTCAGACAATATGTCTAAAGTGCTTGCTGAATCCGAACAAACAACTGTTCCTGTTAAACCAAAACGAGAACGAAAAAAAAGAAAACCAGAGCTTTTTGAAGATATACCTTCTTTGAAGTTAGTTCCTGATGTTGCTAGTAAAACAGAGCCAGACGTTACAGATAATTTTCTGCAATATGATATTTCGTTTAACAATGATTTACAATCAGACTTGATATCGCCTGAAAACAAACAAGAGTTTTTGAGTATTAACAGCGTAATTCAAGACGCTCAATACGCTGAACAATCTGCACTTACCATAGCAAATACACTGAAGACTCTTGTTCGGCAATTAGATCGTTTGCAAAAACAAGAAGAAGAACTTATTCGCAGTCATGATTCTCTAAAAGAGAATTCTCAACAACAAGAACAAGAGCTTGTTCGCGGTCATGATTCTTTTCAAAAATTACTCGTTGAACATGAAACATTGCGTGCTGAGCATGATTCTTTGAAAGAGTCTTTCCAATTAGCTAATAATAAAAACAAAGAACTTCAGCATAAATCAAAACTATTTAACGAATATAATGAAGCGTTTACAATGAATGCTCAAGCAAGCATGGATATACTTTTAGGAACAATGACTAGCGTATTAGATGAATATATTATGCGTCCTAAATATGAACAAACCGATGTGTTGATCAAATCTCGTTTAACAAAAGCTGTTATTACTGCTATTACGGATACATCCGATAGAATTATAAGTTTTAAACCAGAAAGCAAACTGCCGCCTGATTTGCGGTAAGTTACCAACCTCTTTGTTGATGATGGTAATAAACCACCACCAAAAAGAGGTTTTTTGTTCGTGTCCTTTTTATTTAAACAACTTGTTATGTAGTAAAAGATACAAATTAACAAGCACTATTCAACTAAAACAAAGAAAGGACGATTTTATGCTATTAACAAGCGGAACAGATGAATTTACTAACTATTTTTCAGGAAAGACGATGCAACCAGATATAGTTTTGCGTAATCCAGCGTATACTAACCGTCACAGTCTTCGTACTGTTGTGGTTAATTTGGTACATAAGTATGTTAACTCAGTTGATACAAAGACACAGATGGTTTATTTACATTACCTTTTAGGCAAAGATTTTGAAGAAAGCTCTCATATGTTAAACATTTCAGAAGACGAAGCTATAAGTTGTTTTCGTACGTTTATGTCAAAGTTTAACTGGTTCGTATTGAACCAGTTTAAACGAGGAAATATTGATACGAAACAAACACGGCATTATATTAGACAATTGCAGAACACTAAAATGGACGACCGACAAATAGCTGCTTATTTTCATGAAGAAATTGCAACTACTAAGGTGATGAAGCATTTTCTTCGTCATGCAAATATAATATTGCCGTAAAATTCTTATGTCTGGACTTATTCTATTTGTTATTTTTTGTCATTGCTAAGCATCTTATTTATTGGCAATATCTCTAGTTTTGTTGTATAATAAAATTAGATGTTGTATACAGATGAAAGGAGGGTTGTAGGTTGATAAAAGTTGAAAAAATCACCGACAAAACCGATAAACACAGTATCGATGAATATATTTATGCTGTCAGTTTTAATGGAACAAAAAAACAGTTTAATACTTATATGCAAATCGTCGGGTCGATTACTGAAAAAAAATATGATTTTACTCGAAATGTTTGGCGATTCCGTGAACATCAATATTTAATACTACAAGACTTGATTGATAAAGCGACGCCTAAAAAACAACGTTCAGTTTCCATTGTTTCCGTAGACAACAAAGCAGTAAGCAATTATGAAAATATCGGAGACGATATGAAACTTGCGCCTTATATGTATCAGCGCGAAACTATGAAGTTTGGTATTGATAATTTGACAACACTTTTAGTCTTACCTTGTGGGTCTGGCAAGACTCCAATAGGAATTGGGTTATACCTTGAGGCCAAAAAAGAATAATATTATCAATACACCAGGAATGATAGTTGTTAAAGCATCTCTAAAAACACAGTGGTCTAAAGAGATACAAAAATTTTCCGACTTAAAATGTAATATCATTCAAACTTCAAAAGATATTACTTCATCAACAAGAGCAAAAATTAAAAGGCGAAAAGATCGTATTGCAAAATTATTAAAAAAGCCTGGTAATGAACGTGATATTCAAGCACTAGAAGTTGAGATTGTTGCATTAACGGACGAAGCTAATAACTTGTTTTATTCCCAGTTTACAAATGTCGATTTGTTAGTGCTTAATTATGAAACTCTTAACGATAGTTTTGTTCGTTCAGAAATACACAGCATGAGACTACAATTTATTTTTGCCGATGAAATTCATTATATTAAAAGCCATGTAACAAATCGAGCTAAGTCTCTATGTGAATTTGCAGATGTAAAAGTAAAAGCTGGAGCAACAGCAACACCGGTTCAGCGTGATCCGCGAGACCTTTATGGTATTTTTAAGTTTATTAACCCTACAGTGTTTCCGAGTGAACAAAATTTTCAGCGTCTGTTTTTAAAATATGCCGGCCGCGGTCGTGTAGTAGGTAGTAAAAACGAAAAGGAATTAAACAAAAAAATATCACCCTACATGATTGTTAAGACAAAAGAAGAGGTATCTAAGCAACTTCCTGACCTTGTTGTTATGCAAAGATACTGCGATCTTGAGCCAGAACAACTTGAAATGACTGAGAGCATTAAAGAAGAGATTGAAGAGCTTCAACTTAAGGAAGAGTCTCTTAGGGCGCAGATGACTGAAAAAGAGGCTGAACATAATCCAGAAATCAAGAAAATAGAGGCAAACATTTTAGCGCGCCAAACTTTTGCACAAGAACTTGCTATTTCTGAACAGTTGTTGCTGCTTAGTGGCTCTGAAATGGCTAAGAACTATATTACTGGCTCTAATGATAACAAAATGGATTTACTTATTGAGTTATTTGAAGAACTTCTTGGTTCTGGAGAAAAAGTTTGTGTATTTAGTCGTTTTGCAACAATGCAGGATATTATAACTGAAAGAATCCAAAGAGAAGCTAAACGGGCTGGCAGCATATTTAAGGGAGTAAAAATTGCATATGTTCAAGGAAAACTAAACTCTGCACAGCGTTATGTTGAGGTGTACGATAAATTCCGCGACAAAGACGAATACAAAATATTGCTTATGAGTGATGCTGGAGCTGAAGGCATTAACTTAAGTAAATGTCGGTATATTATTGAAATGGAACCCGCTGAGTCTTATGCAATACAAACTCAACGCCATGGCCGCGTAGAACGCGCAGACAGTGTCCATGATACTGTATTTGTCTATCAGCTTATTGCTAATGAAAGCTGGGACGAAATTGGAGTACGTATCGTTATCAAAAAAGAAAAATACGACAGCTCTTTAATTAAGGGCGAAGAAGTTTACTAACGGAGGTGATAATTGTGGAACATATTTGGGATAAAATTTTAAAACGTTTATTTGGCAACAAATCTTTAATTTGTTATCAAATAAGCAACGTTCGTTTTCATATTAAAATTCCTGTATAATGTTTCCACACACATCTGATAAAATCCAGCGCAAATAAAAATAATTGTAATAAAAACAAAACATTTGATAGCAGCATGTTAAGTGAAATGTGTTGTCAACTACAAAGCTTCCTTAACATGTTGTGTCACTTGTTAATTAAGAGGTGATATCTGTGAATATTTTAGCACTGGTTCAATTTACATTAGATAAATACCACAAGAACACAAAAAGGATGTTGTGGTATGGCAGTTAAACAAAACATCTATAAAGACGGCAAAACCCCTGACGAATACTTTTTGCCTGGGTTTTTGATGCCGTCTCACTCGTTGTATGAAGATAAGCATATCTGCCGTTCTCGTTGGTATATACCATATTACTTTAAGGACGTAATTCCTGATACTCCGATTCCACGTATTTCTTGGATGGAAGCTGCAAACTCACCACAGCGCAAACTAGCTGCTAAACTGCTAAATGATTGTGCTATGTATATGGGGAGCCTGGAGAAATTTTTGTCTTTTGTCCTTTTTGGTTATAATAAAAACAACGAAGACTTATGGAAAACAGCACAATTTGAAGAAATTCGAAGATGGGAAACTAACATTACACAAGCATTGCCTTTAATGCTTGAAGCACCTTGGCCATACTTTACTGATTTTATCGAGACTAATTCAAGCAAAAGTGCTAAAGACGCACATGGTTTTTTTGCTACCCCTATGAATATTTCTGTCATGATGGCCGAAATGCAATTATGTGACAACAAAGACATCGCCGCTTCGGTTTATGATCCATGCGTAGGAACAGGCAATCTGCTTCTGGCAGCATCTAACTATTCTATCAATCTTTATGGTCAAGATATTGGCCATACAGTGTTGATGGGCTGCATGATTCACATGCATATGTATGTACCATGGGCTATTGCGCCACTTAAATGCTTGGTATCTCAACCGACCATTGGCCAAGCAAATAGTCTTGTTAACCAAAAGATATGCCCACATAGTAAAACAGAGCAAGAGATAGTGTCAAAAAAATCCAAGAAAAAGAAAATAAGTTAACATTTAAAAAACAGAGGTGATTAAAGTTGTCTTTTCTTTCGATTGCTATTCCACGCCACTACATCACCAATGAAATACTGTCTTGGTTAATAACTAACTTTGATAACGCTCAAGAAGTATACGATACTGAACTAGATATATCAGTATTTGAAAAAAATGATATTCCAGAAGGTGAGCTGTCTATGTTTGAAGCATTGCTTGTTAAGCGTAAGGCACCGTTCGATCGCTATACAAGTAATCCTGAAAAAGAGCGCAAATATCGACCAGGCAAGTTTGATGAGCCTCCGATTGACATAGAAATCAACCGCATAGGCGGCAGCATAATGATCGACACACGTTTGATCCGTAACATTCTGCGTCAAGAAGAATTAACAGACGGTGAAATAATAAATGAAATTTATAAGTTATTAAATCAGACAGAGCCGGCTGTAAGTTTTTTGGAAGATTGGATAGGCATTGCTGCACCGGTAGTGTCTACCGCAGAAGTCGAGATGTCTAGATTTTCGGGTATTTTATAAAAGGAGTGTACGACAATGAACAACAGTACAGGCAATGGGTTTCTTGACGACTTGCTCAACTTTATAGAAGAGCAAGAAGTACAAGAACTTGGCTTAGATGTAGCCAACGAAAACTATGTTATTAATAATAACAACGACGCTAATTATTTTGCTAAAAAGTTGCGAGAAATTCGCGACTGTATACAAGAAATTAACAATAATGCTGATAACCAGCTTGCATCTTATTCGCAAAAAGTCGAACATTGGCGTGAAAAATCCATAAAACCGTTCGCTGACAGCGAAGCATATTGTCTTAAATTACTTAAGGAATTTGCCGAGCGGCAGCTTGCTGGTTCAAACAGAAAATCCATCAAACTTATTGAAGGTACTTTACAATTTCGAAACCAACAAGACAAGTTTGAATATGATGACGCCGCGCTTTTGGCCTACTTGCAAACCAATCTACCTGACTACGTAAAACAAAAACCGCAAATTGAAAAAGCTGAGCTTAAAAAAGCCGGCGAGATCAAAAACGGAAAACTGTTTGTTGTCGGCCAAGAAATTCCTGGTATTGTTATTTCTCCCCAGGAAACAACGTTTGATGTAAAATAATTTTTGGTTCATAACAGATGGGAGATTGCTTATGAAATGTTTTCTCAGAATTTTATTACAAAAGTAAAAAACTCCATTAATTTACTTGATCTCGTAAAGGAACACGTAGAAGTTAAGCCGGCCGGAATAAACAAATGGCAAAGTCGTTGCCCTCATCCTGATCACAATGATTCTACTCCAAGTTTTCGGATTTGGCGAAACAAAGGGAAAGATGGCTATTATTCTTGGTCTTGGGCATGCATGGGCTGCCATCAAGGAAAGAAGAGCGCTAAGTTTAAAAATTATGGCAGCGACTGTTTCGCTTTTGTGCAATGGATGTCTAATTATGATGGTTCTAAACGAAAATTAGGCTGGCGAGAATCAATAGAGCATCTGGCTAATCAAGCAGATATTATGCTTGAAGAAGAAAAATTTACTAAAGTTTATCGACATCTTCGCAATCAGGCAGTTGCATATGCCGTTAACTTGCTAAACCCTGTTCGTAATTATCTGTATAGTCGTGGTCTTGATGATACAGATATTGATGAATGGTTAATAGGGTTTAATGGCAAACGAGTAACTTTCCCATTGTTTGATAGGTATCGTCAGGTCATAGCATTTTCAAGTCGAAAAATTGGTTGCTCTGATGAATACTCGCCAAAATATATAAATTCTTCGACTTCCGAATGGTTTAACAAAAGCACCTATTTTTACGGTATTCATCTATTCGACAGTGATTTTGAAGAGATTAGAATTACCGAAGGAACGATGGATGTTATTCTTGGCAAAAAATACAAAGTAAATAATTTACTGGCTCCGCTTGGAACATCATTTACTTTGGAACATGCAGAAGCTATTAAAAACATGGGCAAAACTCCGGTATTTTGCATGGATGGTGACGACGCTGGCGTAAATGCCGCCAAGCGCGCCATAAGTATGATGGCGGAGCTTGGAATATATTCCAAAGTATTGTTTTTGTCACCAGGCATGGACATGGCCGACTTAGCAACCCTCTTAAAAGAAGATACCGAACAGTATATACAAGATAATGCTATGTCTTATTGGCAATATATGATGCAAGACGTTATAACACAATATGACGCTAAGCTTAATGAGCTAAAGCTAAAACTATATCCATCAATCAAAGAAATTATAGACTGTATTCCAACGGAGGGTGAATTAATAGTAATGAAAAATTTCGTCAAAAAACACATGGAGCTTGAACTATGATTTGTTATGATTGTAATTTAACATCAATCTGTAAAGTGTTCGAGATGACAACAAACATGTCGCCGTCAATCAATATCGTAGTGAACGACTGCCAAGTCTGTAGCAACAACAATGTGCAAGCTATGGTAGTGCCAGCATTTACAAACAAACCTATTCCTCGGTCGCCTAACGATTTGCTAAGTATCTCAGACAGGATTAAAAGCATTGAAAAAAATCATGACCACACATCTGAAGCAGAAACATTAGATACCACTGGTAAAAAACAGATTATTGAATGTAAAGTATGTGGTAAAAAGTTGTTTAAGATTGATTCGGTTGAATGTGCCTGCTGTGGAAGAATTCTCTGCGACGATTGTATAACTTATAGCATAGCAGCCAACAACTCCTACTGTGATTCATGTTGGAACACAACTCCGGCCATACCACTGTCGGAATAAACCCTGCAAAAGGAGAAAATAATGGAATTAATATCCTTAATGTTATCCAGGAGAATCGGTGGTCTGGAAGAAAATGAATGGCACGAAGTTTTAACTGGTGTTCATAATAATATCGATATTAAAAAAAGCGGCCAAGGCATGTTAATGCTAACTAATAACGCCATTGTTAAGTGTGTTAGTAATTATTATCGAAATCCATCTGCCGAATTAGGACAAAAAATAAAAACCAGTAATTTAGCCCTCCGATGTTTTTATGTTCAAGGGGTTTTTGGTATTGCTGGTATCAATACATTTCAATGTGATCGCTGTCATTTACACTGTCTTAATCTACGTAAAATACATGCACTTGTAAGAAACTATGATGTGAAATAACACCTTGTGCTTAGTAATATTGGTAGTGAGATAACAAACATAGATATGACAACATTAGTAGTTTTAGCAAGAACATTTGTAGCCAAAAACGTTTGTGTTTTAAAACTAGCCTTGAAGAGTAATTTGTGATATCATGTTTTCAAAATCTAAAATGTGACCAGTTTCAACAAATTTTAATGAAAAGAGGCAAAAAAAATGAATAAAACAGATTTGGTAAAAGAAGTAGCAAAAAGAGTCGAATCGACACAAGGCAATGCCGAAAAGGCAGTAGATGCTGTATTTTCGGCAATCCAAGAAACCCTGGCTACCGGCGAAAGCGTGCAAATTATTGGTTTTGGAACATTTGAAGTCAAAGATCGCGCAGAACGCAAGGGACGTAATCCACAAACAGGCGCTGAAATCACTATTTCTGCATCAAAAAATCCAACATTTAAAGCAGGCAAAAGCCTGAAAGAAGCCGTTAACCAATAGTTTTAATGGGGCGGACATCCGCCCCTTATTTTTATTCTCTTACCTATAAGGAGTCAAGATATGCATCAGATAGATCCTGCTTTAAAAAAACAGTTGGAAAAGAAATATGGTAATGAACATGTTTTTGTGGTTCCATTGGCAAAAACATTGCACATTAACAACAAGTTCACTGAAGTCAATCAAGATCTACTTTGTGATTTAGACTTGTTAACTTTGCGTCAATGGGATGTTCAAGGTAAATTCGTTTTGCGCAGTGATGCAGAATATAATCCGTCGTTACAACAACTGATTCCTTATGTTCTTATTCTTAACTCAACCGGGACAAAATTTTATGTAACATACAAAATATCTGGTGATGAACGACTTACAAACACACTTAGCATCGGCGTTGGCGGACACATTAATCCGATAGATGGCACGCAAAATGTTATTTTTAAAGCATTTGAGCGTGAACTTAATGAAGAAGTGTTTATTAAGCTCAAAAAAACGCCTGTTAAACTACTGGGCTATGTCAGAGACTTAAATAGCCCTACAAAAGAACACTTGGGTATTGTGTTTTCTGTTACAGCTAGATATGCAAAAATCAAAGAGGATACAGTACTCAAAGGGTCATGGATGTCATTACAAGACCTTGTTAACAATTACTATAAATTTGAAAGCTGGGCTAGGTATATTATTGATTATTTGTTTGTTATGCAGCAAAAAAAACTTGCCTGAAAGTTTCAGCTAATATACTGCGAAAACTCTGTATATAGTAATATTTACAAAAAGAGTTATTCGTTATAGTGTTAATTTTATGATCCTCTTTTACACGGCAGATAAAGTAATATAGCGCTTGTTGTGCCGCAATATTATTAAGCATTTAAAAAGAGGAGGCATCTATGTGCTAACTGTCATAAAACGAGACGGCAAAAAAGAAGCTTTTAACAGTCAGAAAATCATTAATGCTATTTTGGCGGCCGCTTCGGCTGCCGGACAAAAAGTTAGTTATGAATTCTGCGAAAATGTCGCCGCTCTACAAGCCTTATGTCCAGATAATGAAATTACTATTGGTCAGATCCAAAAGTTTGTTGAGTCATGTTTGATGAAGAGCGATTATGAAGATACGGCTCGAAGATATATAATTTATCGACATCGCCGCGACAATGATCGTTTCAGAGAAAATAAACAAGTTCAAACTTTCAACGAAATCATTGAAGTCGCCGACAATGATACAAACCGTGAAAATGCAAATATAAATGCAGCTACTCCGGCCGGCATGATGATGAAATGCGCTAGTGAGGTCACTAAGGATTATGCATTAGATTATCTAATGAATCCAGAACATGCTCAGTCTCACCGAATCGGAAAAATACATTGCCACGATTTGGATTATTATCTTACTGGCTCTACTACTTGTAGTATGATTGATCTCACAGAAATTCTCAAAAACGGTTTTGATACTAGCGACGGCCCTGTACGAGAACCTAAAACAATTCGTACTGCAGCTCAACTTGCAGCTATTATAATGCAAAGCAATCAAAACGAACAGCATGGTGGCCAGGCGTTTGGCAATTTCGATTATGCTATGGCTACATATGTTCGTAAGAGCTTTGTATTGCACTTCATTGATTATTTTGAGTTTCAATACGATAAGCGGATTAATCTTTCTACAGACGAGCTTCGTATTGATAATGCTTTATTGAAAACACTTTACCCTAAAGTATATCACAAAGCTTATCAGGCCACTAAAACAGAAACATATCAAGCCATGGAAGCATTTATGCATAATATGGTAACCATGCATTCACGCGGCGGAGCTCAAATTGTTTTTAGTTCTATTAATTACGGAACCGATACCAGTGTCGAAGGACGCATGGTTGTTGATTCTATTCTTGATGTTACAGACCGCGGCGGTGGAAAACAAGGCACTACCTTTATTTTTCCGATTCAAGTCTTTAAGGTTAAAGAGAATATTAATTTTTCCGAAACTGATTGGAAACGCGCTGTTCAAGATTGGAGCAAAGCTATATCTGGCCAAATGGATTTTGTTGCACCTAATTTTGATTTATGGTTAAAAGCGTGTAAAGTCAGTGCTCGCCGCTTATTTCCTAATTTTGTGTTTTTAGATACTACGTTTAATAAGCACAACGAATGGCGCGCTGACGATCCTATGCGTTACATGCATGAAATTTGCACTATGGGCTGCAGAACAAGAGTTTTTGATGACATTTTTGGTACTAGAACATCAATGTCTCGTGGCAATATTAGTTTCACAACAGTAAATATCGTCCGTACGGCTATTAAATCAAAACGAAAAGCTGAAAGGTTTTACGAAAAAGAAATTCTCGCTAATGGCTATACAGCAATGCGTACACAGATTGAGTCTATGGCACAAGTATTGTTTTTTACCGGATTAGAAGAAGTATTGGAAATTGCAGCTGAGCAACTCTATATTCGATATAAATTCCAAAGTAAACGTAAGATGAAACAGTTTCCGTTTTTATTGGGACAGAATCTTTGGAAAGACGGTCAACATCTTAGCCCTAATGAGCTGGTTGAAAGTGCTATTAAACACGGCACTCTTTCTATCGGTTTTATCGGCTTAGCCGAAGCTCTTTTTATGCTCATCGGTGAGCATCACGGCCAAACAAAACGCGCTCAAACACTCGGCCTTGAAATTGTTGGTTATATGCGCAAATTTACTGATACTTGCATAAAGAAATACAATCTCAATTATAGCTTACTAGCTACTCCGGCAGAAGGACTTTCTGGTAGATTTGTTAGTATTGATCGCCAGAAATTTGGCATAATCAAAGGCGTAACAGATCGTGAATATTATACAAACAGCAATCATATTCCCGTGTACTTCCCGATCACGGCCTTTGAAAAAATTAAAATTGAATCTGAGTATCATAAGTATACCAATGCTGGACATATACTCTATGTTGAAATGGATACCGAAGCTAAAAAGAACATCTTAGCATTCGCAACGCTGATTCGAGAAATGTTTTATAGTAATACCGGTTATGGTGCGGTTAATCATGAGATTCAAAAATGTCTTGTTTGCGGCTATGAAGGCGATATAGTGGATGCATGCCCAATTTGTGGAGAAACAGAGATGATTCACGATCTAGCAAGAATAACAGGCTATTTGGTTGGAGACTGTCAGTCTAGGTGGTCGTCTCACAAATTAGCAGAAAAACGTGATCGCTTAAAACATATTTCTGGAGCCGCAAATGGAAAAAACAGTCAAGCTTCATAGTCACTGTGTTTTATTTGAGGCGAATCAAGCTGACCCTTTGGATACTACCATGAATTGTGCAGTTTGTTTGCATTACAACGCCCTTCAGCCATCTCCTGTTCATCGCAACTGTTTACAACACGATAAATTAGTAGAATGGACTAGAACAAATTTTTGTTTTGATTGGAAATAACGAAGACGTCGGTGATAATCACCGGCGTTTTTGTTTTAAGCTTGTTAACTTTATACTTTACATCACTTAACAAGTAGGTTATTATATATAAGAGGAGATGTCGCCTGTGTTTCCTCCAACTCAGGAAAAATTTATAGACAAAGCTATGAAATTACTTCAAAACCAACTCGTAGATATGGGTATAGTTATTCGCAGACCAGAGTTGTTGAAAAATATTATTCTGCAAATCTGTACTGAATATTACGAATTAAAAAAATCAGAAGATATATAGGAGGCTCTTACTATGCACGATAAAATGCCCAAAGTAGTACCATTAAAAAAATCAGATGTTGTAGAAACTCTTAAAGCAATGTTAGAAATGGCGCAACTTGGTCAAATCAAAAATTTTTTAGCTGCCGGCTTTATGAATGACGGCAGTGTGTTTACTGCTGTTATTGGCCCCGATCCTATTGAACAACATACGCTTGTTAGTTATCTTAATGCTAATGCAATTATACGTACTGTGCAAAACGAGTGTGAATCAGATTGAGAATATTACAAACCTACCAAGAAACAAGCGCCGACGGCCCTGGTTTACGATATGCAATATATGTCGCCGGTTGTGACCTTAAGTGCGACGGATGTCACAATCCTCAGAGTTGGGATTTTGACCAAGGTGAGCGTCTTTCGCCTGCTATGCTATCCAGAATCAAGACAGAGATTAGCTCTAATCCAATGTTAACAGGTATTACTATTAGCGGCGGCGATCCATTGCATCCTGATAATGCGTTTGGTACTCAAATGCTTTTAGAATCGCTTCAAGATTTAAACAAGCATATTATGGTATATACCGGCAGAGTTTTAAAACAACTTATTAAGCGCCCTATAAATGCCGCACAACTACGATGCCTTAAGTACATTGATGTATTAGTTGATGGGCCATTTGTAAAAAACCTGCGAGATGTTACAACTTTCAGAGGCTCGTCTAATCAGATGTTTATTCGTGTCAAAGATATGGTTAACAACAATGATTTACAAGCAAGTAAGACAGCACAGTATATTATTAATTGCTTATAAGGAGTCAATATGCATACGTATTACAAGCAATTTATAGACACAGAACATTATTTGCTCCAAAAAGAGATAGCGGCCATCTCCGGATTTGTAAGCACCGGAAATAATCCGCACACACAGTTAATTGGCGCCGCCTTAAAAGAATATGTAACAAAACATAATGTTGAGCCGATATATTATTACTCTACTTTATATAAAACTATGCTTAGCGTATTTCCTCAAAAGGTTTATCGACCGATGCTCGAAGAATTATATTCTCGAACTTCAGAAAACACAAGGGGGAATATTCAAATTGGCGGCAAGACATATGCGTATATTTTGACTAAAAAACTAGCATTTGGAGGCGCTGCATGAATAGCATAAAAGATGAAATTAAATCTCTTAGGCCATTAAGTGTACGGTTTTACATTACCTTCGGAACGTTAAAAGCGATTATCGAAGATTATATCTTCGATAAAACTGGCCAATATGTCAAAATTGATTTTAAAGCGATTGCAGATACTGGCCGTGTTTTGATAGACACTGCGGATATGAGTACCGAAGAGAAAGCTATTGTTAAACAAACAGCTTTGGCTACTGGATATGATGACGACATGGCAAATGATTTAGACATAGTACTCGAACAATACTTTGGTTCCCCCGTAAGTATTTATTGTAATAGCATGGATGAAGGTTGTTGGAACTCGTTGGGTTTCGATGTCTTAATGGACTTTGACTTATACTTGTCTAAACAAAACAAAGTATAATCTACTCAGACAAAAACAGGAGGAATTAATATGTTTAACGTACTTACAGCAGAAGATATCGAATTTTTACGGAATTTAGCAAATGAGCTTTTAACTCAAGACACTTTAGCTACCAGAACCCCGGTATATTTTTCGATTTATGAAAAAGATATCCAGGTTGGATTTGACGAAGATTATTCTGATGCTGAATGCTTTATTTTTGATTCTCACAATCATAAATTATGCAAAAGTCTTGAAGAAGCAAAAGAGTTCTTTAAAGAGAATTATCCAGGATACAGCGCCGAATGCATCTCAGATATTGACAGCATGGCTGAATTTAAAGACTATTGTGACGTACACACAAACATTAGTGTAACACACACTGGTTACAAAGACATTGAAACTCACAAAGGTGTGTTTCTTACAAGAAAAGCCCTTAAAGAGCACGTAGAAGCCAACAAACATCATTATCGTTCTCCTGGCAACTATTGTCATCATGCTTGGCGCAATCCTGAACTTGAAAGACTTCTAGCTATAGTTCAAAAATTCGCCGATGTTGACAAACAAAACAAGCCGACAACTGTCTAAAAACACACTAAACAAATGGAGGTAATAACCGTGAAGTTGCAGGATTTTCAAAATCTTACACTGGAACAACAAAAGGAATATTTAGACCAGTGTGATGATTCTTATTACAACAATGATAATCCAATCATCACTGATGCGCTGTATGACGTTCTCAAAGATTCATATCTTAATGCGGCAAATCTGGAAGAATACGATTATGTCCCAGGTAAAGCTAACGGCAAATTCCCAAAATTCAATCATTGGAAACCAATTCTGTCTTTGTCGAAGATAAATACTGAATCAGCATTAAGAGAAGAACTTCTTCGATTGGCGCCAGGCGTCATCGAGCCTAAGTTCGACGGACTAACTGTAGTTTTATATCCGACAGTCAATGCAGTAACCCGCGGCAACGGTACTATTGGTGAAGATATTATCGAAAACGTAAAACGCATTCCTGGCCTAACCTTCGTACACAACAAATATCCTGTGCGCATTGAAGCTATTATGGATATCGTGAGTTTTAATGCATTAAACCGCAAACGCGCAAAACTCGGCGAAGAACTGTTTAAGAATCCTCGAAATGCAGTTGCTGGCATGCTTCGCAACGGTGACTCTTCTAAAGTCGAAGGCGTTTCCTATTTTGCTTACAACTTGGTTGGCGACCCGCGGCCAGAAACAGAACAGTTGGCAGAACTTACACAATGTGGTTTTAATACAACGCCATATTTTGCGTTTACTAAAGACAACATCGAAGATGCCGTCCAGTTTGTATTAACATTTGACCGTGAAACACTAGGTTATGAAATTGATGGTTTAGTAATTAAAAGCAATATCCCAAATGCCGCCGCAATATTTGGCGAGACCGGCCATCATCCAAAAAATATGTGTGCTTTTAAATTTCCAAGCAAGGGCGAATGGACAGTTTTAAAAGATGTTATCTGGCAGACCGGCCGAGAGAAAGTAACTCCAGTAGCAATTGTTGAACCAGTTGAAATTGGTGGAGTGACTATTGAACGCGTAACCCTTCATAACATAAACATTATGAACGAACTTCAATTATCTAAAGGCTGTGAAGTGTTTGTTATTCGGTCCAATGATGTTATCCCAGACATCATGGAATCGCGCAATTATGACGCCGCTAAGCAGTTTATAGCACCAGAAAAATGTCCAGAATGCGGTGCAACCCTACAACAAGTTAATGATCTTCACTTTTGTGTAAATCATGAATGTAGCGGAAGACTTCTAAACGCAATTTGCCATATTGCTAAAAGAGACGCACTCGACATTGAAGGGCTGTCAGAAGAAACAGCCGCTAAATTAATTAATTTCGGAGTGAAACACGCTTTTGATATTTTCAACTTATCACAGCAGGAGATTGCACAGCTACCGGGCTTTGCAACTCGCTCGGCTGAAAAGCTCTATGGAGCAATCCAAGGAGCAAGAACAACAGAGCTCAAACGATTTATCTACGCTCTCGGCATTATACAAGTCGGCCGCAGCGTTTCTGAATCTATGGCTTCTACATTCGGTTCATACGATGAAATCGTTAAAGATATCAGCATCGGCTGTCCTCGCATCTCTCAAATTGAAGGCATAGGCCCAGTCATTGTTGATGCGCTAAAATCCAATGTTGATCTATTTACTAAATTACGAACATGGGTAAAACCCATGGAAGCACAAAAGAAAAAGGAGATTGATAAAGTCATGACATTTGTAATCACCGGCACTTTGTCACAACCAAGAAGTTATTACGAAAATCTTATTAAACAGGCTGGTCACAAAATATCCGGTTCGGTTTCTAAAAATACCGATGCGGTTCTTTGCGGAGAAAATGCCGGCTCCAAGCTTGCCAAAGCTCAACAACTTGGCGTGAAGGTTATTACCGAAAACGAATTATCGGAAATGTTAACTTAAAATCCAAATGAAAGTTGGTTAAAAAATGGCTGACTGTGTAACAAAATTTAGAACAAATTATTTTACAGTAACCGATATAGACCGCTTAAAGCACTTATGTGAAATGCAACCAGACATGGAAGTGATTCAAGATGACAAAGGCCGCGTCGTATTAATTGGCAACGATAGTTGGTGTGAAGTAATTGAGCTTGACATTTGTGTGTCTTGTGAAAAATACGACCGCAAAAAATGGGTTTGCAGTAAAGATTCTGTTAATCCTAATGAATTATCTTGTAAAAAATCATCAGAATTTCAATGGGTTGACGCACTTCAAAAAATACTTCCTGACAATGAAATTGTTGTCTTTCAGGAAATTGGATATGAAAAACATCGATATTTAACGGCTCATTCTGCTATCATCAGCAAAAATAGTATTAAGTTTATTAATTTAAACGAACTGACTACAAACGCCGCTAAAGAAATGCAGAACGATGCAGCGCGTAACATTGATTTATTTACTAGTCTTGATGGACAAAATCAAGTTTCAACTGAGCCACAACTAACTATAAGTAAAGAACCAACGGACTCAGTACTTGAACAAGTAGCCACAAATCCTGTTCAAACATCAAAACAATATGTACCATATACAATTGCTACGGTTGACATTAATGTAGGCGGCGAACCACGCGAAGCAATTCTTAAAATCAATCAAGACGGTAACTTGGTTCTTTCTGGTATCGGTTCTGTCCTTTATGAAATGCTTGAAGAAGAATTAATTCTAATGAAAGTGCAAAATAAATAACTATAAGAAAAGAGGAATTATTATGAGCGTAGATTCTTATGAAGAATTAAAACACCACATTGGTCACGATATTGAAGTTGTACAATACGGTAACGGTGTCAATGTTGCCATTGAATGCATTACCTGCGGCGAAGTTCTGCTTGACTATGAAAAACCAGACGACACGTCATGTGAAGAAAGCACTTTGCCGTCTAATTCTTCGTTTATAATTTGCTGGGCCGGCGATAATGGTAGTGACTGGGAAGTTATAGACGGAGAAGATACAATGCAGCAGCGTGTCGACGAACTATATAAAAGCGGTGCCACAACAATATTTGTGTTCCCGGAAAGTGCCGAAATAGACAAAGCACACTACTAAAACAAGGAGAATAATATGAGTCAATGTACTTGGAGAGTTATTTTGTACGGTATTAATTGTGGCACTTTAACTCTTAACGAAAAAACAAAAGACGAAGGATATGAATATTGCGATAGCGATTTTTTAGCCCATCTTTTACAAAACCATCCTTATTTGACCTGGGCCACAGATGGACAAGGCGAATATTTTATCGGCTTCACGCCTAAATACCCCTGGGAACTAACTCCGGAAATCATTAAATTGTCTACTGAAGATGTTGAGCAAGAAATTCGTCGTGTTCTTGAGCCGCACGTAGAAAGTTTAGACAATATAGAGTTTGACCACTTTGTCCTGGAGGGGTGGGGTTAATGGATAAACGTTATGGACTTACTGAATGCTGTATAAATAATCTTGGATATTTGTTTTTACAGCTTCTACAAAAAAACTTTGATTCTGCAAAATTGTTACACCGTGGCGATGAGCTTGGACTGCATGAATGTGTTATTCCGAGTTTTATTGACAAACTTGAGGAAATTATCCATGAAAACAGCAGCACTGGAAATGCCGAATTAAAGATTCTACACGATGAAATCGTACATGAGATTAAAGAAGGTTCTTATTTAGATCTATCTATTAATCACTACTTTGCACGTATTGAGCAAGAATTAGAAGGCCGCGATACTGTTGCCGAGTTCTTTAAAAACTGTTTTAAAGAAGCCTCTGTGGAATTTGAAGGAACTTTAACAACACAACAAGCGCTTGCTATAAAATGTGCATATGCAGATTTGCTCGGTGTAATTCAATGTCTTGTAGATGGCAAAGGAACCCCTGACGGAATCGATGTCGACGCTATAGGGCTCACTATCGATAAGCTAAAGTCTGTATTTCCAAATATTTTAGAGAATGACTACAACAAAAATGCCTAATTACGACAATGAACTCAGTTGATAAATTCATTAAGCACTTAACACTAAAGACAAAGCTCAAAAAGAGAGGATAAAATTATGAGTAAAAAAATTAAAACTTACAACATGGCATGGGAAGCAGTACATGCAGAATTGAAAGACCTTTTCAATTACACCGACCATCATTTTAATACGACAAATGCGCTGCCGGCCGTAGAATCTTTAGGACCACATAGTGCGGTAGTACTTAAGGTTAAAGCCGACACACAGTATCCTTTAGAAATACATGAAAACCAAACATATTCTTCATATACTGCTGACATTAGGTTTTCGTTTCAAAAGGACTCGATTCCATCAGAAAAAGGATTTCGACTTATGGTCGCAGGTTCTGCGTCGCTTCGTGGTGGTTCAATGTGGGGAGACTCGGCAGAACATAAGAGACAACTCACTGTTGCTTCTGATTTTAAATTTGAAACCGAATGGTATGACAAAGACGACGCATTAGCCCAAGCTGTTGGTTCTATAAACAAAGCAGAGTTCGTGGCAACCATTGAAGATATGTTAACTCAACTACACAAAGATTTGATTCTATTATAGGTCTGGGCCTTTACAGAGTCTTAAGCCCAGAGCGGGGGAGCAATGCTCCCCGTGACTAACAAAGGAGGTGATAAAACAAATGGTATTAACAAAAGAACAAATCGACAAATATGTTAGTATTGGCGGCATATCGTGTCCGTTTTGCAAAAGCACAGAGCTGTCTTGTTGTGGAACGACTACAGATATCGGCGTAGTACATACAATTGTTAGATGCGACACCTGCCACGAAGAATGGACAGATATTTTTCAACTAACTGGCATTCAACAAAATTAAAATCTATCGGAGGTATTAATATGCGTGAGGCTATTGAGACTACAATAAAATTTTTCGCACTACTCAATACGATAGAAAAAGATTATAACGCACTTTATGATGAAGTCGGCTTACTCGACAAAGAAACTTCAGACCTTTTACATGATCTTGAGTTTGATACTTTTTGCGGACGAGAAGGCTATAAGAAGGCAAAAAGACTAAAAGACCTTAGAATGCGCCGGCGCAATTTAAAAAACACAATGGAAATTCTTGCTCCGCTTCGTGATTATTATCGACTACATAGCAAAATAAAGCTTGATTTGCATAAAGTTGTGACTCAAATGACAGCTGCTGCCAAAGAACAGTCTTCACGTGTTTATGTTCCGCGGATTCTGAATGATTTAAAAATTGCCAATCAGCACTTTGTGTCTGGTGAAAAATTAGTCTCAGACATTACTGCGCGTGCCGGCTAAAAATCATAAACGACCTTTTTGTTTTTATCTTAATGCAAGCTGATGTAGACCCTAGTAGGCGGGGGAAATATATAGAAATTAATTCCTCAATCCCTTTATTTATAAGGGTTTAGTCGCGGGCGAAACTCATCGAACTAGACACTGTAGTAATTTAATCTAAGGCTAAATACTTAGAAGACTCTTGTTGATAAAATAATAAACTATCAATATACACGTTATGAACAGAAAGGGGATTTTGGGATGAATGTCTATCAACCACACCACGCACATTCAGCAGCAGGAAGCTTGGGGGATTCAATTCTAAAAATCCCTGAGTACGTTGAAAAAGCCAAACAATATGGTCTTAAATATTTAACGATAACAGACCATGGCAGTTTAAGTGCAATGTACGCTTTTTATACTGAATGTCATAAAAACGATATTATTCCTATTATTGGAATTGAGATGTACGAAACTGCCGACCGGCTTGAGAAAAACAGCAAAGCTAGAGAATACAATCATCTTGTTCTTTTAGCAAAAAACATGCTCGGATTAAAAAATTTGTTTAAGCTGCAAAGTGATGCCGCCTTAAATGGGTTTTATTACAAGCCGCGTACGGACTTGTCGATGTTAAAACAATACGGCAAAGGAATTATTGCGTTGTCTGGTTGTATTGCCGGCACTATTCCGCAGGCAATATTCAACGACAATCCGGAACAAGCTATTGAATTAATAAATAGCTATAAAGAATGCTTTGACGAATTTTATCTGGAATTACAACCAGGGAAGTTTGACGAACAAATTGTAGTGAATGACGCTTTAGTAGAGTTGGCCCGTTACACCAATACGCCTCTCGTAGTTACTAATGACATTCACTATCTTAACAAAGAAGATTATATTGCGCATAATTCACATGTTTTGATACAGCGCAAAATGACAATAGAAAAAGACAGTCAGTTGATTTATCCCGATACTTCGTATTGGTTTATGGATCGGGCAGACATCGAAAAAGCGTTCTGTTATACAGATATACTAACACCACAAATTGTTAACATGGCGTTAGATAATACTGTTATAATTGCTGAACAGTGCCATATAGAGCTTACTACCGATGTACATATGCCCAAATTCTCTGTACAGGACGGCGAAACTGAAGAAGAAGCCCTTACTCGTCTATGTTTTACAAAACTAGATGAAAAATTACCGTTTGTTGCTAACCCTGCAGAATACATAGAGCGCTTGCTTTACGAGCTCGATGTAATCAAGCAATTGGGGTTTTGTGGATATTTTCTTATTGTTTATGATTTTATAAACTACGCTCGCAGCGTAGGTATTTCAGTAGGCCCCGGGCGCGGTAGTGTTGGAGGTGCTCTTACAGCACATGTTTTAGGAATCTCATTGGCTGACCCCATTAAATATGGATTGATGTTTGAAAGATTCTTGAGCCCAAATAGGAGGTCAATGCCTGATGTCGATGTAGATTTTGACAGCTCCAGACGCGATGAAATGTTTGATTACGTAGTTAACAAGTATGGCGTCGATAATTGCGCGCTAGTAAGTACTTTACATATGCGTAAAGCAAAAGGTGCTCTACGAGACGCTGCTCGCGTTTTAGGTATTGATTATGAAATTGGAGATGCCGCGGCTAAACTTGTTCCAACGGTTTTTTATGGTGATGATGGTGAAAAGACTACCGATTTGTCGATTGCAGACTCAATAGCTGTTGTGGAGCAACTACAGGGGCTACAAACACAATACCCAGAGTTGTTTGATTTAGCGATGAAACTAGAAGACCTTCCATCTGGCTCCGGTATTCATGCTGCAGGCATTTTGATTAGTCCAGTAACTTTAACCGACAAGCTGCCATTAATTGCTTCTAATAAAAATGGTATTAATGCTACCAGCTTAAGTTTAGCTGATGCTGAAACTGCTGGTTTTTTGAAATTCGACATGCTAAGTCTTGCTTCGCTTGCTGTTATTGATAAAACACAGCAAGATGTTGGCTTTACATTTAACTATCTTGATGACAGTTTATATACGGATGAAAATGTATGGAATTTAATCGGTAGTCGCTATACAACTGGATTGTTTCAGATTGGCTCCAAAACATATAAAGATAGAATGCCGAGATTAAAACCCAAAACCATTCCAGAACTTGCTGCTTGTTTAGCGCTTGTTCGTGGCCCTTGTATCTCTAGTGGAATGGATAAAACATATATGGAAATACTTGAAGGCAAACGACAAGTCGACCCTATTCATCCTTTGTATTATAAAGCAACAAAAAACACATTAGGCGTACTCATATTTCAAGAACAGCTAATGCAAATTGCTGTCAATTTTGGATTTACACTCGAAGATGGCTACAACCTATTGAAATTTTGTTCAAAAAAGAAAATAGACAAAATCAAAGAATACGAAGCAAGGTTTTTCGCTAAAGCAAAAGAAAAAAATGTAGACCGCGCTATAACTGCTCGTGTTTTTCAAATTTTTGTTGATAGCGGTCAATATGCTTTTAATATATCGCATGCTGTTTCGTACGCGCTTCTCACTTATACTTCCGCTTATCTTAAATATTATTTTCCTCATCATTACTTAACCAATCTTATTACCAACGCATATGAGCGAGGCAAAAAAGAAGAGGTTTGCGAAATCATAGACGACTGTAGGCGCCTCGGTATCAAGTTTTTACCATTAGATGTTAACACAAGCAATTGGGAATTTATGCTCAATGGCAACGATATTCGTATTGGTATGTGTGCTATTAAAGCATTTGGCGATAAAGCAGCTAATGACTTGCTTATCAACCGGCCGTTTACATCATTTGAGGACGTACTGGAACGTACTGTTAGCCGTACATTTAACAAAAAGGTTGTTAACGTCGGTATATTTTCAGGTTTGTTTGACCAGTTCTGTGACAATGACCGTCTTGATTTGTATCATAAATACATGAATATTAGAGACGAAGAATGCTCAAATGAAATATCTACCGGTGGCAAAGAAAAGTTTTCGGCAACAAGCGAACTGGCTGATTTGGAAAATGCTTTGTTTGGCGGACAATTTTTATCAGATCCGGCAAACGAACTTGAATCATTCGGTTGGGATAATATACGCAACAATTCATTTTTCGAAGTAACTGCTTATATTAAAAATATCAAAAAACATCAGGACAGCAAAGGAAATAAGATGGCGTTCCTTACACTCAGCACCGGTGATGGCACTATTGATTGCACAGTGTTCTCTAGTTCTTATGATCAGTTCAAAAAACAACTTAAGAAGAATTCGATGTGTACTATCAGAGCTAAAAAAGATGGCTCTAGTTCGTGTATATTGCAATCTGTCGCTTAAATAGCAGTACAAAATAAAGTTTAAGGAGAAATTATGAACGACATACTTCGTATAATTCACGTAACTCATAGCGATTTAGATGGAATAGGCTGCGAAGTTCTTTCGAGAGCTGCCTATTCTTCTTCTGTCATAGAGGTATATAATGAGGAATACGCTACAGTCAATGAACGTATTGCTCACATTATCGAGAATTGTTATTTTGATATTTTGTTTATCACAGACATTTCTCCACGCGATAAAAAGATTATTACTGCTCTCAATGAGCTGTCTAAGACCAAAATTATTCGCCTAGTAGATCATCATGATACGTCAGAAAGTCGTTTTGATGGCATGAATTGGGCAAGATTTACTACCGGAAGCCAATGTGGTGCTTTGGCGTTTTATTATACGCTAACTAACGAATTTCAAAAAGACATATCTTATCTTTACGATTTTGCTAAGGCAGTAAACGATTACGATCTCTGGCTTAAAGCTCGTCCTGACTCGGAAATTTTAAATAGTTTATTATCTTTCTACGGCCATAAAAAATTTGTCAGAACTAGATTAAGCCACGACTATTATAGTCAGCCATATATAATGACCACTGAAGAAATCAGAGATGCTAATTTGTATCAACAATATGTCAATAGAATGGTTGCCGACAACGTTACTAAAGCACGGTTGGTAACTACAACTGACAATAAACGCATTGTAGTAGTATATGCAAACGACCATGCCAGCCAAATTGGTGAGCGTGTTCGTTATGACAGCCGGTTTAAAGACTGCCATTGTACAGCTATTGTAAATATGGATAACAACGCAGTATCGCTACGAAGTATCGATCCGGATTTTAATGTAGGTCTATTTGCTCAATCACGAGGTGGTGGTGGAAATCCAAAAACTGCAGGGTTTGCATTAGATGCTACTAGGCCATTGAGTTTTGCACTAGGTTTGCTAGAAGACTAACACTAACTAAAAGGAGGTTCTCTTTATGATTTATATTTCAGGCGATATGCATGGCGAAAATGATAAGGCTAAGTTTAATACTAAAAATTTCCCTGACCAAAAATCTCTAACCAAGAACGACTATGTTATAATCACCGGAGATTTTGGGTGCATATGGGATAACTCCAGTCAGCAAAAATGGTTGCTAAATTGGTTGACTCAGAAGAATTTTACTACCCTTTTTGTTGATGGAAATCATGAAAATTTCGATCTTCTTTATCAATATCCTGTTGAAGAATGGAAGGGCGGCAAAATTCACCGGATTACTGACAGCATTTACCATTTAATGCGTGGTCAAGTATTTACAATTGAAAACAAAAAATTCTTTACATTTGGCGGCGCAACGTCTGTCGATAAAGCATTTAGAAAAGAATTCATATCATGGTGGGCACAAGAGGTGCCAAATTATCAAGAAATAAATGAAGGACTCACGAATTTGTCACAACACAACAATACTGTTGATTATGTATTAAGCCATACGGCTCCTTCGTTTATTACAGAGCAGTTGGCGTCTTGCCGGCTTGACGATCCAGTATGTAAAATACTTGACGCATTTCATGAGCAAATAAGTTTTATAAAATGGTTTTTCGGCCATTTTCATGTTAATAGGCATATTGGCGATAATTTCTTTTGCCTGTATAACAAAGTTATTAAATTGGCTTAAAGGGGTAATAAAATGAAACAGATAATTAGTTGTAGTCGGCGAACAGATGTGCCGGCTTTCTATTATCAATGGCTTCAAAAAAACCTGAAGCAGCGCCAGGTGTCTGTTATTAATCAATATAATGGTCAAACGTCAGTTGTTGACCTATCTCCGGATGTTGTTCACAGTATTGTTTTGTGGTCTAAAAACTACATAAATGTTTTAGACGATCCACAATACTTAAAAGACTTCAATCTTTATTTCCAGTTCACCATCAATGATTATAATCAACTGTTTGAGCCTTTCGTTGTCGATAAAAAAGAATCATTACGGCAAATGAAAGCTTTGGCTTACAAATATTCCCCTGAACAAATCAATTGGCGTTTTGATCCTCTCGTGATTTCTGAAAAAGGGGAATTTTGTCCGTCCGATCCGCTTGCTCAGGCTCGATTAAATTGTTTTGCAACACTATGTAAGTTAGTTAGCGAGTGTGGTGTTACTCGTTGCACTACAAGCTTCTTGTCACCGTACGGTAGTGTTAAAGCACGTTTGTCAAAGAATAATTTCCCATATTTTTTACCTACACCACAAGAACAGCATATTATTCTAACTAAAATGGTGCAAATAGCTAGTAATTATGATATCCAGATATATACTTGCTCCAATCCAAGTCTTGAAAACGTAAATGGAGTTAAACGTTCTAGCTGTATTGACGGAGATTTGCTAAGCAATTTGTTTGGCGAAAAAGCAACAAAGTCTAAAGATACCGGCCAACGAAAAGAATGCGGATGTCATAAATCTAAAGACATAGCTCATTATGGTTTAAAATGCTTACATAATTGTTTATACTGTTATGCTAATCCGGGAGTATAAAGCGAATTTTATAACATCAACCTCTGTTATTTCCCGGGAAATCGACATATTTTTACTAAATCACGACAGTTGGCGACTGATTAACCAAAAAAGGAGGCGAACGATAATGCTAATATCAATGTATTATCTAAAAGATTGCGTAGTAAGACTAAACAGTATGTGCAAGATGCTGGAAAAAATTAAAGATGACGATGAAAACAATATTGATTTAGATGTTGTTAAATCTAACTTCTTTGGAATAGCTTTAGAAATGTCTAATGCATTGTCGGATTGTATATTTAGTTTAAATCAGCCTTATATGTTTACTGGCACATTAACAACGCTGAAGATGATGATTAAACAAGTTCAAAACTCTAATGAGCGTTCTACGTTAATCGAGGCTATCAATACTGTAGTAGCGCCGTATCAGGAATATAAATTTGATACCCTGACCATACATTCATATAAAGATAATTTTCGGTATGCTCACAGTTATAACGAAGCGTTTGTCGATTCAGAAGTTATGCTTGAGATTTCTAAAGCTATCAATCTTCGTAATAATCGTATAGTTAATCTAATCGATCCGCTTTGTCGGCAGGGCGCTAATGCCGAAAACTTTAAACACAATTTTCCAAATGCGAAATTATGGGGTATGGGTTTAGCTGACAGAAGCATTGAGGATACCAAAAAGAAATTTGATCGAGTCGCACTCGGCCCGCTAAGAGGATCTAACGTAAGCAACGATGTTTTTGACATTCTTTTGTTACAGCCGGATATTAGCCTGGAACGGGTTGGAGAAATTGTTGTTATAAAAAAAGAAAAGGAATTATTGCACAAGACCGTTTGTTATCTGCGTCCTGGTGGTGTTATGATACTGGCCTTGCCATACTTCCGTTTCTATAAAGACATATGTCTTTTCATAAGCAAAAACTTTAGTAATATTCAAATTAGAAAATACCAAAGTGCTGCTTTTAATACATCAGGCCTTGTGTATGTTACCGGTGTTCGTAAAACAGACAAAGAAATTAATGAAGATGGTTATGCTCTTCTTCGGTATGCATTCGATATTGATAACATACCTGACTTAATTGAAGAGCCTTTACAATTAAATTCGCTGCCGATAAATGATTTAGACATCAAAATGTTCCGCGGCAGTGTTCTTGATCCGGAAGAAATTAAACGAATATATGAAACTTCTCCGTGCGTATCTCAATTTTGGGGCGCACAAACAGTCGAAAAGCTTTCAGAGAAAGCAAAAAATCCACTATTGCCCTTTAATGTCGGGCAACTTGGTCTGGTTCTAACCTCCGGTTGCTTAGACGGAGTCGTAGAAGAGGAGAGCGGACATTGTCATGTCGTAAAAGGAAGAGTTGTCAAAAAAGTTGATAGTTCTAACGATATTGATACGTCTAACAATCAGGTTGAAATTATAGAAACAACAAGCAACCGGGTTGAAATTAATGTTTTTCTGCCAGACGGAACTTATAAGGTATTAGCATAGAACTGGAGGAAAATATAAAATGGCAGAACTAATTCGTGTTAATGTAGGCAATAGTGCCTATGTTAATGCAAATATTGCTTCTTACGATATTAACAGTAGCGAAATTGTGTTTTTGTCGCTAGTTGGATATTCCACCACAATAAAAGTGATTACAAAAGATATTAATAAGCGTAATCAAGTTTATATTGGTGGTCGATATTTCACATCACAACCAAAAGCTTATGAGATAATCAACGCCAAGCAAGCTAATAGTGATTTCTCTCATTGTATTATTTATAAAAAAGATAATGCATACACGGATGCCAGCGGCAATGAACATTTACTTGCTTATGTTTTCACTGAATTACCAAGCAATTACAATATCAACAATATCATTGGTGATTATCCCGAAGCTATTTTAAATTGCGTATATGATAAGATTTACAAATATACTGCAATTCCTATATTGCGTGAATGGATGCCGTATGTCTTACGCCATTTGATAGCGCATAATTGCATAACCGAAGTCGTTACTCGTAAACCAGATGAAGTTAATATGAAAATCTTCCGTATGCACTTTCGGTTTAATCTTTTGTCGGAACTGATAAGCGAAGGATTGCAAACAAGAGAAATTTCTATCAATGGCTGCGAACAACCATCTGAAGAAATGACAGAAGTTACTGGTTTAGATAGTTACTTAAATACTTTTTCAGAAACTCTTGCCGGAAAAATTCAACAAAGTTTTGTGCCAAAATTTATCCCCGGCGAACACGAATATAGCGAAAAGCTTCGTGATTTTGCTGATTACACTTCTGCACGCGGCAAATTAGATTTATATGAAGCTCAAAAATCTGTTATCCAAGCAGCTTCAAACAACCTTGATAAAAACAATGTTGTATATATTATAGGAGAAATGGGTTCAGGTAGGTAAATAGTCGTATACTGTAGTAATATAGATATAGAGGTGGGTAATTATGACAACAAGCTCTATATCAGAAGAATTGCTTGAAAAGCTAAAAGAAGAATTCCAGAATGGCAAATCATTACGCCAGCTTGAAATAGAGTACGGCGTTAATCGCAAAAAATTATCGTTAGCCTTTAGACAAACTGGCATGCATACAGACAAATCTTACTCCGAAGAAATAGTCACCAAAGCTATGGAAATGTATATGGCTGGAAAGAGTATCCGGCAGATTACTATAGCTCTTGGTGTGGATAAGAACATTATTGCAAATAGGCTTCACGAAATAGGAGTCAGAAGCAAACATATTCCCAAGAACAACAAGGCGGCATTCAAACGAACTTTGTCTACCGATGGTATAGTCGAGTTATATATTGAAGAACGATTGTCAATTCAAGCACTAGCTGATCTATACAGTCGATCAACAAACTATATTTGGCGAATACTTAAAGAGTATGGGGTGAGTGAAACAAACCGCTTAAGCAGAAAGCATAATTTTAATGAATCCGCATTCGATATAATCAATTCGCCAGAAAAAGCGTATTGGCTCGGGTTTTTATATGCTGATGGTTATGTTTATTGGGGAGAAAAGTTCGGAGTAGAGGTAACGCTTAAGGAGTCTGATTACGATCATTTGGACAAATTTCTACGATTTATGAACGCAGACGATGTTCAGATCGCTGAGAAATGGGTCAATCTCAACAACCAAATGATCAAGGTTTGGCGAGTTTGTTTATGGAGCAAGAAACTCGCGGCCGATCTGACAAAGCATGGTTGCATGACTAAAAAATCCTTGGTACTACAATTTCCGAAAATTATGCTCAAAGAATTGCTTCATCATTTTATGAGAGGCTACTTTGATGGAGACGGATGTTTGTCTAGTCACTATATAAAAAAGGATAATCATACCGTTTTAACTTTCGGCGTTGTAGGCACTAAAAAGTTTTGCGATAATTATGAGGCTGTTCTGTATGAAATCGGAATCAATCAAACCAAGTATGATGTGACTGGGCAGGCATTTCAGACTAGACATCATGGAAATGCTCAAGCTCGCATCTTCTTTAGCTTTTTATATAAAGACGCTACAGTTTATCTTGACAGAAAATACGACAAATTCACTGCCGTCTTAGGCGGAAACACCTAAGATTATGAGCGCGGAATTAAGCGGGGATGTTGTAAAGCCAAAAGGCAGACTACCCGAACCGAAGGCGTCTTAATAGACGAAGCCATGGTAACATGGTGATGATGAAAATCAGCCAGGGGCAACGCATAGCAGGTTCAATAATCCTGCCACGAGGCCGCGCTACGTTGAAGTTCAACCGGTACAAATTTAAACCCACTGTACTGCCTAACGTGTCATGGCGAGGGTAAAAAGCTATGCTGGGCTGGATCAGAATAAACTGGTCGTATCGCCGCCAGGCGTATGAGCATAATGCTCCAGAAGTTAGGATAAAAAGCCTAACGATAACAAACCGAAAACAGCTCAGGGTATAGGCACCGTCATTACAAATGCAAAAAAAGCTACCACGACAAACATTGTACTTTGTCCTGGTCATCTTGTTGAAAAATGGAAAACCGAGATACTTCGTCTTGCTCCTTTATCAGAAGCAATAATTGTCGACGATTTTTCTGCGTTTAAAGCTTTAGAGTGCAAAATTAACGATCCGAAACGAAGAAAACACTTATGGCTTATTCTTAGCAAAGAAACTGCTAAATTCGGTTATGAAATGCGCCCCGCTGTTAAATGGTCACGAGGCAATGGTCGACGCAGCCGTGCTTGTTATGTATGCCCGGAATGTGGACAACCATTGTTTAAAATTATTCGTGAAGGCTCCGGCCGCCGTCAAACTATACGACATGAGTTCTTAACCGAACGTGATTTTGCTCATCAGTATAGTTATAATGCAACATGTCTCAATAAAGTGCGTAAATGGAACAAGGTTGATATGAAATGGGATAACGACATTGAATGCGGCGTTAAGTTATGGGCTCCAGTAATTAAGGACGAAGAATCTAATTGGATTAAACTTGGTGAAAGCGGATGGATTGAAAGACAGCATTTGGGCAATATTTTTAACCGTTTGGCTGAAGAAGATAATCTTACCAAAGAAAGCACTAAATTGATGCTGGCAATCAATGATGCCTTGGCTGCCGATAAAATAATCCAACGTGCGCCGCGAAAATATCCAATAGCTAAATATCTCCGCAAATATTATAAACATAAAATTGATTATCTTGTAAGCGATGAGATGCATTTATACAAAAGCGGTGAAAGTGCTCAAGGCGAGGCATTTGGCGACCTAGTACAGGCGTCAAACAAGACGATTGGTCTTACCGGCACGCTACTAAACGGATACGCATCAGGTTTGTTTCATATATTGTTTCGTACATTTGCTGGCACTATGAAACAAGAAGGATATGATTTCAATGATGAAGAGCAATTTGCTAGAGATTTTGGCGTAACCAAACGTACGTCTCGTTTCGAGTGGCGTGAAGGTCGTCAGGGCGATCGCTCCGGCAGCGTTAACATTAAACCGTTGCCTGGAGTTTCTCCATTAGTGTTTACAAAGTTTTTGTTAGAAAATGCTGCATTCATTGGATTAACAGATATTGCTGACGGCCTACCTAGTTATACAGAAATTCCTGTTCCAATTGAGATGGACGAAGAGTTAGAAACTGCTTACAATAACTTAGAAACATCTATCCGTAATTCTTTTACTTATGGCGGCCGCCGCAACGGAGGTGGTCGTGGTGGCATGAAAACCATGAGCCAGATGCTCCAAAGTCTATCTGTTTATCCCGATCAGCCATACGATCAGCCACCAATTATTCATCCGGACACCGGAGAAATTATCGTAGTTCCTGATGAATTAGATCGGCGTCACCGCAACAAAGAAGCCCGTTTTATGGATTTAGTTCGTGCAAAAATAGCAAATGGCGAGAAAGTTTTGGTATATTATCACTGGACAAATCGTACTAATTTAGGATCTCGTTTGGCACGAATACTTGAAGATGACGGAATTAAAACAGCAACACTAACATCTCGTGTTAAAGCTAGGGATCGTGAAGCTTGGATTAACGACAGAGTAGCAGAAGGTATCGATGTGTTGATTTGCAATCCATCTCTCGTTGAAACCGGCCTAGATTTGTTAGATTTTACCACTATAATTTATTATCAAGTTGGTTACAATTTATTTACCATGAGACAGGCGAGCCGCAGAAGCTGGCGATTAAGCCAAACACATGATATTGAGGTTTATTTCTTGTTTTATGAAGGAACGGTGCAAGAACAGGCTTTATCGCTGATGGCTACAAAGCTACAAGCCGCTATGAGCATCGAAGGAAAATTCAGTGAAGAAGGACTCAATGCGATGTCAAATAATGAGGATTTATTGACCCAGATTGCGAATAGCGTCGTTGAAGGCATCCGTCATTCAGTTGATATTCAGGTTTTCCAAAAGACTTCAACAATCAATTCTTCCGTGGCTAACAATGCCGACACAAGAGCTGTAGCGCGCTTATCAGTAATCAACCGTAATAACTTTAAGCCTTATTCTATTTTTACTTGCGAAAACCACAAAAAGTCATCAAAAAAATCCACGCTCACAAATACACAGCTACTTATTAAAGAATTGTTCAGAACACCTGCAAAAGTTGCGAACCTGTATTAAAAAAAGAAGGCTCTCCTTTTTAGTTATGGTTGAGAGCCTTCTTCTTGCTTGAGTTTTTCAAGAATATGTTTATATCTTTCTTGAAGTTGTTCTTTGTGTATACCTTGTGGCAGCGAATCTATCATTGCACATATTTCTTCTGATGACAGTTTTTCAAATTTTGTCGAATTGTCATTATTGACTTGTTCCGGTTCTTTTTTAGTTGTATCAATCTTTTTCCAAGTAGCTCGAAACGCGCTAATTTCTTCATCTGTCATTATACTAGATGTTTCATTTAATTTTTCGATTTCTTCTTCCATCTCTTTTTGAAGTCTGGCCGATGTGGCAGCGGCAGCGCGTTTTTTTCCTTCTTTGTCGGCTAATTCCAGTTTAGCTTTCATATCGATATCCGCCGTAACAGCTACATAAAAATACCGTGGAAAGCTGTTTGGCTTCTTTTTCATGCGAAAAATATAATTCATATTACGCCACATGCGATCAGCGGCATAGTTTTTGTAATCGCGTACAAATTTATCAAAAACATACCAAGATACACCATATCCATCTACGAGCACACGCCGTAACTCCTCAATAGAAGGCGCCGGTTCTTCCAGGCTAAGTAAAGTCTGCACTATAGGATTGACATGGTGTTCTATTGGTTTTTCACCGCTTTTATATGTGAGCGTAATTTTCCAACCAATCATTTTTCTACCTTCGTATTGAGGCGAACAATCACACTCAAAAAAAGTATACTCGGTTATATCTTTGGCAGCTGGTTGAACAATTTTCGCATTTAATCCAGGATTATTATCGACATACGAGTCTTGTGCAATGTCTAAACTTTCTCGCATTTCTTTGATTGAAATGATTTTCTCATATTTATCTTTTGTGCTAGTCCCCTCAGACACTATTTTATTACACAGGTCAAAAAACGGAAATGAATAAATATTGTCAAATTTAAGTGGCCCTCCAGCCGGATATATCCAGTCATAATGCTCCTTCATCAATATTAAATAAGGCATAAGCGTTTTTGAAACACTGACCATAATAACGTATTCATTTGGAATATGACTAGCGGCGGCAAGCAACCCTGTTTGATGAATTTTGCCAGTTTCGTCGTTCCACTCCAAAACAGTTTTGATCATATCTTTTGTTACTTTGCGCATATTTTCCATGAGTTTATGCTTTTGGATGCCTATATGATCAGCTAACACATCAACATGAATTGGATATTCTGTTTCGGCAGTATCTCCTTTTTTTACTTGTGACATAACCAAATAAAACACTCTGTATTTCATTACGGAGAGCTTAGGCTTGGCCCACAAAAAGGCAAACCCTTTCGTTTTGGAAATAGGAGCAGTAAGACGGATTATGTTTTTTTCTTCAGTTTGTGCTTTTTTGGTTCTACTAGCCATACAAATCACACCTTTAATTTTTTTATGGCTTTCTATGCCATCATCTTAACACATGTAATTTAAGATTTCAATAGTTCCTATTTGGTTAGGATGTAGGTGGAATAAGGCTTTGTTCCCTTTTAGTTATGATACGTTGCATTAGTATATAGTAAATAAAAGAGTGTCTATTTATGGTGGATATATATCTTTTTTTGTCTTTAAAAGAAAATAAAACACCATATAGAGCTGTGGATAACTCTGAAATCACTTGATTTTGCTAGAATTAGTCCCTAACTGATAGGGAGTACTAAAACCAATTGGGAGATTTATCTTAATAAGCACTCCATACTCGAACTTTTTGGGAGAGTTTTCAAAACCAAAAGGGAGAAAATTAAGCATAACCATTTAGGAGAATAAAATAGTAGTATCCTAACCAAAAAGGAGCGATTGAAAATTTTAAAAAGCATCCTTTTTTGTTATTTTCTAGTATTATCCTAACCATTTGGGAGCGTAAAAAGGTAAATTAAGAGCTATCCTAACTAAAAAGGAAAATTTTCATATTAAATTTGAAGTTCTATCAGATAATATCCTAACCATTTAGGAAAAATTTTGTTGAAGCTAAAATATTTACTCTAACCGAAAAGGAGCGAAAATTATTTGAAAAATTTTTTATCCTAACCAAAAAGGAATTGTATTTTTTTATTTATTTATAATTAGTTAAATATAAGAAAGGAGGCTCCAAATGATAGGTCATTATCAATATTCTCCTAATGCGTGCGTATTTAAAAAATCGTACAGTGATATTCATGTAACGGTTGTTGTTGAACTTCCAAAAGGCAACATCAAAAAAGACCGCAGGAAAGAAGCGGTAGACGTTTTGAAAGACGATATATATAACCTTCTTAACGATCAAGAACTAGAAGGTCTTTTAAATCCCAAAGAATAATTTTTTAGTTGATAATATTGATCTACGCACTGTAAATATAAACCCTAAGATGGCGTAATAAATTATAGCAATCCTGTACAATACAATGGAGGTCTTGCTATTAATTATGGACATCATAGCTCTTCACAACATAATTGCTCGTAAGCATTATATACTCACATCATATCTTAAACATAAACATCTTTCTTCAAATCCTAATTTCCTTTCCAACCTTAATGCTGGGCTTCGAAAGGATTTGATGCACACAAAGATGGTGGAGTCAATTCATGCCAGAGTAAAAAATGCGACCAATCTGATGATTGTCGCTTACGTAAGTGGAGAAAAGCATCTTTATTTGCTTAATACACAAACAGATGAGATACGCTATCAGCAACAGGAGGGGTAACAGGTGCTAGTGCTAAAAAGAATGCAATATTTCAACGAATTTCTTAAGTGCAAGCTTTCAGATACGGTGTTAATGTATGGCGATTTCTATTACGAAGATGATGAAGACGGCCTGATCATTAGTGCTACCTACTATCATGAACTCAAAAAGAGAAAAAGAAGAAGATGAATTTGATCAGACAAAGTTAAACCAAGCGACTTCTGAAAAAGAATATAGTGAAATGTTGAAACAGGCGGAACGGGAATATCTTAATCAAGCTGTTTTTGACCGTAAAATCTTAGGTAAAGATATAAAATAGCAAAAAGAAGGGTATGTAATGGCAGGAAATGTTAGAGAAATTTCTTTAGATGAATTAAGGATGATGGCGCGGGCCTCAAAGGGAAAAATAACGGCAATATACCTACATTGGTCGGCCGGTTATTACGGAACGCCTTTTCCGGATTATCATATCAATATTGATGATAAAGGGAACCTTAAAACACACCATGATACTTTTCTTACAACACTAGACCACACATATAGGCGAAATACAGGCAGTATTGCAATTTGTGTCAATGCTTGTGTTGATGCTACTTCCAATGATTTTGGCTCTTGTCCGCCCACCGATGCTCAAATTAACAGTATGGCGACAGCTGTAGCTATTTTATGTACGGAATTAGGAATTACTTGCAATATTTATAGTGTTATGACTCATGCCGAAGCCGGCGATAACATGGATGGACGGACACCACATGAACGGTATGGCCCCAATAGTACAGTTGAACGCTGGGATTTGTGGTTTTGGCCAGGAGTTGCACCCGGGCAAGGTGGAGATGTAATACGACAAAAAGTAGTTTCTTCTGGTTATTATAATACTTCCGCCACTGGCGGAAGTACGGCGTCACAGGCCGGAACTAATCAAATAGCAAAAGCTATTGCAAAAGGCCTTATAGTTACAGGCGTTGAAGGAAGTTTCGATGCTTTGTCGTGTAGCACAGCAGGGGACTACCCAAGTATGGGCTGTTCTCAATGGGAAGGAATAAACGGCAGAGGAGACGCTCTGTTATCTAGTATTGATGGATGTCAAAAGTTCGTCGGGAGAAGCTATTCTAGTTTGTCCAGTGCTGATATACAAGAACTAAAACAACTTCTTGGTTCGGAAAAAGGCCAGGCGGCTCAGCAAGCAATACTAACACAAGATTGTTTAGACAAATATCTACCGGCATTAGCAGGAGTCGAAAAACTGAGTAAAGCGAAAAGCTATATTTATGCTGGAATTTGGTGTCCGACAAGTCACTCAACAGTTGCGGCATTTTTAAGAAACAGACAAGACGCATACGATATTGATAATCTTGAAACATTGCGAGATATGTTCAAAGACCAATATTATATTGCAGCTAGTGTAGGAAGCCAGTATGCTGAAGGATATGCTAACAGAGCAATAATTACTTATAATTATGTCGCTGGATTAGATGATAGTATATCTGATGCTGCCATTGATAAATCAATAGTTAATGGTGTGCGAGAAAGCAGTGGAGGCACAGGCATTGGAAATGGTATTAATGCCGCAAAAGCTTCTGATTCTGGCTTTAGCACTACAATGAGAACACATGGAAAACATGCGGATTCTATTATAACAAAATTGCCAAAAGGAAAAACTTTCTGTGAACCTGTATATCCGGATTTAGTTACTGTATCAGACACCGTTCCTCAATGGCTGCTGGATCAGGCTAATATACCAGTTGAAAAAATGATTGATACTGGTATGTTGGTATATGCTATTCCGACAAGTGTTTTAAAAGATGCTTGCGGCGGAGATCTTGATTCGATTATTGGTAATGCTCAAATGGTCAAAGAACGGCAGCGTGTATTTGACCCTAAGAACTACAAAAAAGAAATTAAGGCACCAAATGCCGGCAAACCGGCTAATAACAACGATCCGTTTCCTGTCGATTTAAAAATCGAGGAGCTTGAAACTCATAAGCCTACCGTTAAAAAATATGAAATAACATGTTGTCCGGAAGCTGTTTCAGTTGCTAAGGCAGTTCTTGACGTATCGGACAAAGCTGAAAAGCGCATAGTGAACCTTGAAAACATGATGGCGACTATGCTTCGTTATCTTATGAGAATGGGCTCCAGGATGCACATTAATTGTGTTTATTACGGTGGGCAAACACCTTTTGAAAAATATAGCAACATCCGTTGCTTGAAAGACGACCGGCTCTCCGATGGGCAGATGATGTCAATTGATCAATGCTTGAGCTGTACACGGTATGAACCTATCATTGGCCAGGTGTATGAAATCATAAATGACTTAGGTGTCAATTTAGCAGCTGTTCTTGATGATAATCAAATGGCTTATATGGATATGCAAGATCAAGCTGAATTCGTTCGAGTTGAAAATTATATGAAGGAAAAAGAACGGGCCAAAATTGATATGGGCTCCATTACTACGCGTGATGCCACAGAAACAGACTTTAAAGACATGTGGCCACCGGGCGTAAAGATGAAATGGGATCTTGTTCCGGTTGAAGAACAGAAGCCGCATATTAATTGGAGACAAAGCATAAACGATGATGGTAGTCACCTCAAAAAGCTTGCATCTTTTAAACCAGATGAAACAAACAGTGGCGCTAATATAGTAGGTGGTAGCAATAGCAATAATAACAATAGTATTGGCAATGTCATGAAAAGAAATGCAGATGCCATGAATAATGACAGCAACCCAGAGTTAACATCTTGTATCAGTGTCGGTAAAAGCAGTACAGGAATTACGGATGAATTAATTAACAAGCTCAAAGGTGGCATGCAGAAAGAAATTAGAGAAAAACTTGCTGCAAGTAATAATGCTGATATTGACCCATTAATTATCGCATCTATCATGCATGTTGAAAATACTACAAATCCTGGATCGGTAATTCAGCGTTATTCTGAAGTCATGGCAGAGCTTAGTATTAAGAATCCAGCAGTCGTAATTGCAGCTTACAAAGCGCAAGCAGCTACTTTTATAGGTTCTACAACACCGGTCAATATACCACGAATCGACAGAGTTACCAAGCCGGTGGATGACAACACTAGCTCGCCCGAAACAACCGCAACGATGGGAGCTATGGGATTCAATATAAATTGGGAAGACAGAGAAAGATGGTTGTGGACACAATTTGCTGAACCAATGATGATTAATTTGAAAACAAATGGCTCTGGCGGCTCAGAAGCGGCCTTGTTTTTTCCTAAAGTGTGTTATACGTATATAGAACTTAGCAAGGTCGCACAAGCAAGCAGATTTGACGGAGAGCAATTTGCTTTTCCATTTGTTGAAAATCAGCTTAACCGTGTATGGTATGTATCGCCTTTTGGTCAGCGTAGTAGCACTAATTCATTTCATTATGGAATAGATTTAGCCGTAGGAGCAGAAAACGCCGGCCTTGAAATTCATGCTATTCAAGACGGTGTGGTTGTTAACGTAGCTGGTGCAGCTTATGGGCCGTGGAACGGCATTGTAATCCAACATGCGAATGGGTGGTTTAGTCGTTATTTTCATAATCAAAAAACGTTCGTTAATGAAGGCGACACAGTTCGCAAAGGCGATGTTATTGCTACAGTAGGTGATGTTGGCAGCCCAGGAGCATATCACTTGCATGTTGAAATATGTAATGGAGGCTCTGCAAGTGCCAATGCACAAGATCCGCTTATTCATTGGCCTTTACTAAATGGCCATCTCCAAGATGGAGGCCCTTCATTGGCCGAACAGTGATTGTTAATATAGCCATGTTAACCCCGTAATAAGTATAGTGAACTAACACTAAGGGGGACTTAACATGGCTAAAATCGCTATTAATGCCGGCCACTATCTTGGGGCGGAAAATTATGATCCTGGTGCGGTTAATACGGCTCTTGGCTTGACCGAAGCAGGTGTTAACGTATCGGTTGCGCGCAAAGTTGAAGCAATACTAAAAGCAGAGGTCATGAAGTAGTTTATATTCATAAAGGCGAACTTTATGAAATTACAAATGCTTCAAATGCTGCAAAAGCAGATGTGTTTGTGTCTATCCACTGCAACGCTGCTACTAACCAGTCGGCCAACGGTGTCGAAACCTTCTGTCATGCCTCAAGTGTTAATGGGCGTAACCTTGCGACACAGGTGCAAAAACAGTTGGTTGCTTGCCTAAAGCTAACTGATCGCGGAGTAAAAACTAACTCACTGTATGTAACCAACAATACAACAGCAGTAGCAATTTTAGTAGAGCTCGGTTTTATCTCGAATTTCGAAGAAGCAAAGTTGCTATCGAATGCTGCATTTCAGGACAAGGCGGCTGCCGCTATTGCACAAGGAGTTCTGGACTATCTGTTTTATCGCGGCTAAATGAAGAGCCCACTTCGGTGGGCTTTTTATTTTTCCTTCCTATATATAGTGTGTTTTACTTTTTACCATAATATGAGGCTCCGCGTATAAATCCGTAGTCAAGAGAAGAAGGTTGATTTGGTTTATAGATAAAATTAATAGCTGACATTGCTATATTATGGTTGTCTTCATCAAGGCTTTGAAAAAGACGGTTTATGCCTACATCAATATAGCTATTGAACAAAGTACAGGCAAGGTGAGCCATACTAACCTCACTATTTGTCCAAGTTCCGGTATGATTTAATATTTCTGGAAAGTCAATACCGTCATTGTCTATATATTTATCAAAAGACTTGTCAAGGCTTGCGAGTATGTAAGCTGAGACAAGATACGGAGGATCATTTTTAATGCGCGGATTATAGGTAGTTATTTTATCCATAAGTTGTTCAAATTTCGTTCTATGTGATTCATCTTTAAAATAACATTGTTTTATTCTCTCGCTATAATTCATTTTATCATCTCCTTCTATTAACTTAATACCATTGCGTTCCTTCGTGAGTAATGTGCAACCATTCGGGGCGATTGTTAATCTTATAGTCGATCCGTAAATATTTGTTTGTCTCAACGCCCTTTATCTCAAGGTTCTTATAATTTTCTTCTATGCGGGTGCGTATTGTTTTCCGTTTCCCATTTCGATCTATGGCAGTAATTACACGCTTAATTGTAATACAAAAATCATCATTCGGATGTTCAGCATAATAGCCAGCATCCTCAACGAAGTAAATGCTTTTCGGAACGAATGACATGCGTGCATTCATACCAAGGCCATTAAGGAATCTTGTGATAAATGTTTCATAATGCTGCTTGCTCCAATCGTCTAGGGTATCATAACCTGGAACAGCGGCAAAGTCTATGCCATGGACTTTTAACAAGTCAGAGGTATTTCTCAACCTAAAATCAGTTAAGCCGTTTTGTGTATAGATATTTTCCTGTTGAACTCTATTCATTGGTAACAATCACCCCGTTTTATTTATTGCCAGAATATTATTCCCAAATGATGTACATACAAACACCTTAACCACCTAAAAAAAATCGCTTAAAACGGCTTATAATGAACCGGTAAACTAGGTGAATATTTTGAAAAAGAGTAGACAAAGGCTTTGAATAGCCAAACTGTCTACTCTTTTTTTAACATTTCACATACGAGCGCCCTATTGAAGTAATCTTGGAGCGTTATTGTCGGTATCAATAATGTGAAACATCTTGGACAAATAATAACCCATGAAGTCTGATGGAGCCGAATCTTCAAGCCACTGCCAAAACGTATAACTAATCATTTGGTACGGTGTGTTGTTAACGAGCAAAATTGCGTTGCTTTCGAGGTGTTGAATTAGATCGACATGAACATGAAAAACATTTTCTTCTTGGAACAAGCCTGGCACTTCCCATTCGATATTTAGACTTACTGAATAACATTTAGCGCTTGCTGTGATTTGCGACTCAAACAGCGTATAGCTTGTTTTGTTAATCAGTTCGTCAACAGATATCGTACTCATGGATTATTCCCTTCTCGCATCTACAGTATAGACATCGCCGCAAGCACAACACTTGTAAGTAGTTTCAACATCGGAAGAAGTTTTAACGGTTGCGTCGGCAGATCCGCAAGACGGACATTTCATCTTGATGACCTCCTTTGCATTTGATGTCTAATTATATCATTATCAAAACTAAAATTGCAAGTGGAGGCAAAAGGCGGGCTTCGTCTTGTTTGGTAATTGCTGTAAGTTTGGCGAGGTTGTTAAATTATGGGATTATGAAATATTATTGGGACGGAGAAAGGGTTTTAGGTGTTATATCTGGAATTATAACACCTAAAGGAAGGAATTCCCTTTCCGGCGACGAAATAATATTATAAGTATTTTATAAGCGCAAAGTGTCAATAATTTACAAAAAGGAGAATAAATATGCTGAATAAAAAAAAGGCTTTAGAAATTATTGCCTCGCTGCCGGATGATGCAAGTTTTAATGAAATACTAGAAGCATTAGAAAAAACCGTAGTCGAAATGGATAAAATTGAATGTGAAAAGAAAATCGAACAAAAGGTTCAGCAGTATTTAGAAGACCCTAACACAAAAGTAATTATTGATCATAATACTGACACAGGAGAAGTGTTGTATAGCGTAGCAATAGTAGATTCTGTCGAAGGAGTCTTAGACGGTTTTTGGCTTGCATCATTTAAAACAGAAGCTAAAGCAAAGAGTTATGTAAAAAAACATAAATTAAATCTTGTATCAAAATGACAATGTCTGATAATTTAGAAACCAAAATCCCTGAAGTTTTACATAGTCCTTCCAAAGAGCTAGAATTAGTTCGAGATGCGCTGCAAAACACTAAAGCCAAATCATCGCATGAGTATTCATCTGACATGTTGCATCTAAACAAAGACGACAAGAGGTTGTTTATTGAAAAACTTTCTCAGTTTTTAAGATTAGCAACTGCCAACGGCCGCCCATCAGACGATACAATGAATTCATACATGTCACATATAAAAGAATATGGCCGCTGGTGCGTAGAGCATGGCCTTGATCCATTTAAGGTTCTTCCGCGTCATATTGAAAATTATCGTGGTTATTTGTATGAAGTAAAAAACAGGGCGCCAAGAACTGTGTCAGCTAAACTATCAGCTATCCGTAGATTTTATTCATCAGCTGCACGCAACGACCTGATTACAGAAAATCCCGCAAAAGAAATTTATGCCGGCAGCCGCGATGAAGATAATTTTGGTACGCGTTTTTTAACTGCCGGCCATTTAGAATATTTGTTTCGAATCATCCCAAACGATGGCGAAGAAAACTTGCGGGCAAAAACCATGTTTGTCTTCATGGGGTTGGAGGGGTTGCGTCGTGTTGAAATTCACCGAGCCAATGAGGAAGATATTGATTGGCAAAATGGCATCATGATAGTTCACGGAAAAGGTAAGCGTGGTCGCATATATCCACGAGAAGATTCTTTGCAAATGCTAAAGCGCTATATAGATATAAGATATGCTGTTAAAGACGAACATGGAACTCCTATCTTTTCTTCTTTGTCTAACAACAGCCGCGGCAAACGAATTCATCGTGATGGCGTTCATGATATCACTAAATACTGGTTTGCCAAGGCTGACATTGATTCAGATTTAAGTTGTCACCTGATGCGTCATACGGCAGGCACCCTTCTTTATCAAGAAACGAAAGATTTGCGCGTAGTTCAGGAGACGCTTAGGCATGCCGATCCGAAAACGACGGCAGGATATGCGCACATTCAAGACCGTATGATTAATCGATACACAAAGGCAATACCGGTAAAAATATTATAAAATGGAAACACTATATTAATGAAGGGAACTTTCATGTAGCACCAAAAATACAGTTATTATATTTATTTTAGACCGGGGACTTATTGAATATTACACTTAAAGGAGATAATGTTTTGTCAGCAAAACCATTACAAGATGAAACGAATAAAATTTTAAGTTATATTCGAAAAAAAACACAAGGCACAAACAATTGGGTAATAATTACAAGTAGAGATATTCAACGATTGTTCAATATTAGTCAACTTTATTTTACTAGACTAATTGAACCTATCAAAGAGTATCCTAATATTCTTTATGAAATTGACGAAAAAGCCAGAAGCAGGTATAAACCTTATAAATTTCGTTGGACTTATAATCCGCGAGAAAAATTTGATCAAGAATTAACTAAAAAACAATTTTATTGGCTAACTGATGAAGAAATTGTTTATACTAAAGAGACTACACAAATTGACGACTACGCAGAATTATCTAAAATTATTAAGATTTGTAATCTTTTAGCTGGAGACAAAGCGAAAGAGTATTGGATTTCAATTAATATAGAAGAGTTATCTGATTTGACTGTAGCAACAATTGACCGAACCGAAGAAAGAATCAATTTGTTAATCGGGAAAAAAATATTAGTGAAATCAAAGCATAACAGTTATTATAGGTTAGTTCTTGACCCAAGTTTATTGCAAAACATTGTAATTGAATCACAACAAGAAACTCTTGAACTTAAACCGAAAATTAAACGTAATAAACAAAAACCTGTTGAACTTAAACCGAAAATCAAACATAATAACCCAGAACCTGTTCTTAAATTAAAAATCGGCGATACAAAACAAGAAAATACTAATTATTACTATGTAGAATTTAGAGCAGAACCGGAACTGAAAGCAGATGTTGAAAACATTTTAAATCAACTTGGCATCAATATTACAGATGCAATCTATATGTTTTTAAAACAGATAGTTTTAAAAGATGGTCTTCCTTTTGAAATAAAACTACCGCAACAGGAACCCCCAGCTTCTTCCTCTGAACAAGGATTTATTCGAGGAGCTTCATATTACGGAAAAACGTAAAAATAAGCTTGTTGCCATATAATAAAGGCCGCCATATTGGCGGCCTCTTTATCTTAGGAGTTGTAAGGTTGGGCAAGTATGGCGTCAGCCAGCCAGCACAATCTAGATCGGCCGGTAACTACTTGACCAAGCCTCTATATTATTATAACAGAAAATAACAATTCTATCAAGAATAATTTAATTCCAATATTTGTATATGTAAGACTTTTTATAGATATTCAAACTAAATCGGCGACATTAATAATCTTTACATCCTTGGACTTGGCATATTTGACAGTATTGGCCGTTCCTCCTGTCTTTCCAGTATAGTAGCAGATTAATAAACTGCTACTATCAATCATAAACTCATTGCGTCTCTGATAGCATCCAGGTAAGGCAATTTTGCCGCCCGTAACATTTATTACGCTATCACAGTCATTTATAAGTGAATGAAATCTTTGTTTCCAAAGTTCGTCAAAATGTTCCGATTCTTGAAAATTATCATAAGGCAAAGCGAATATCAGTTTTATATCTTGTGAAATATTTTTTTTGGCCATCCTAACTAATCCGGCGCATAATAAGTCAATGTTTTTGGGGCTCCGCCCACTAAAAAAGTATCGTAACCAGCTTTGTTTGCCCATACGATAGTTTCATAACTAACTTTCAATAACTTTTCGTATTTGTCGCAGCCAGATAGTGGGAAAGCGAATTTTTGAGGCCTGTATCCACTAAAACATACTGTTTTGCTCTTGATTATATCCATAGAATCACTCCTAATTAAACATTGATAATCAAAATATATAATATAAAACTAATAACTTCAAGTATATCTATTAGTTTCGATAATATATAGTTATTACTGTTAATATTTAATAGGGTGATTGTTTTTATGGTTAATTATAAAATTATTGGCAATCGCATTAAAAATAAGCGGAAAAAAGCTGCTAAAACGCAGGAACAGTTAGCAGCAATGCTCGATGTATCGGAAGGATACATAAGCCAGGTAGAACGCGGAGCGACAAAAATAAGTCTTGATACATTGGGAACGATAGCGGAGTACTTAGATGCGGATATAGGAGAATTTATTACCGGTGCGGCCTATGAAACGCCAAATTATTTAAGTTACGAAATGAACGAGATATACAATAAATTGACTTCAAAAGAAAAAGAACTACTTTTAAGTATTGCCGGATCAATTTTTAAAAGTAGATAATATTACGCTGTTTAAAAATAACAAAATTCTTTTATCAGAGCAAACAGGAGACCGCTATTTATAGTTATGTTGTTATGTTATATTAAATGGCGGTTGAAGTGGTTCACACTCAAACAGTTCTGTAAATGGCATTTCTTTCAATGGAATCGCTTCAAATTTTCTCGGCTGCACATCTCGGTTCATACGGACGCCAGGAACGTAGGTTAGCGCTTCCGCTAGTGCATAAGAGCCATCAGGATTGCGCTGTTGCGTTGTTATTTGTACGATACAACCGCCAGGCACATTGGCAACTTTTGTAGACTTCATCCAACCTTCTTCTTGGCTAGAAGCCTTACACAGCAGGCCAAACGTGTCATCGGTGCCGTATACAACCAAATCAGAAATGTTTTTTGTGACTCCTTTTACTTCTGAAATGTCTAATGTTTTCATTTTGGATCATCTCCTATATTATTTATATAGCACGTTTTGAATGCCTGGTAGTATTCATCGCTTTGTGAGTCCGGCATGCCTGCGGCCCAAGCATATACCTTGTCAGCGTTATTGTATACGTCAATCGACGCAGCTTTAGTGTCGAATATCCGCACAAGTTCAATTTGCTGATTACCACTGTTTCCTATTATTGTTACTTCATAGCCGTCGGGAATTGAAATCAAGGAGTCGACACATATGTCGAATCTTATTGTGCTATTACGCTCCGTCTTATTATCAAGAAGCCCTGATGTATATGAACTGACGAAATAGCCTTTTTCGTTTAGTTTATTAATAGCTGTTAAAAAACGTTTTTCTGCTGCTTTGCGGCAATTAACACATGTTTTCATTTTTACTCCCTAGTACAATAGTAGGATATCGGCCTATGCGGGAACACCGAACAGTGTTTATATCTATAAAATAAGCTATCTTACTATGTGTTTGTGCCGCAGATAATTCGATAATATTTAATTCACGAGGTGATAGTTCTTGAGAGGCATCAACAATTATCAAATCGTATCTTTTTCCTATAACAGAGCGCTCAATACTGTCAGAACGCCAGTAGCTAACATAATCAATTTTTTGTGCATGTTTAGGAGGCAATATACGTTTGAAATAATCAACTGTACGCTTGTTAACCCCTAAGTACAACACCTTGGAATTAATATTATCAAGCACAAGAGTAACTAGTTTTGCTGCTAATGTTGTTTTGCCTGTTTGTCTATCTCCAGCAACAATTACCCGATTTTTGATACTAAGAAATCTCCATAATTCTTCTAATTTTAAGAACTCATTCATTTTAAAATCCTTCTATGACACCTTGATATTATAGGTGCATAACCGCCCTTCAGTTTTGTCGAATATAATAAGTTTTTGAGCTGCTTTAGCAGTGTGGCGAATTTCCTTGGCATAATTATCAGTTCCGCACAAGCTTGAGTTAACAACTACTTCACATCCGTGGATTTCGTCTTCGGCGCTATGGTGGTAGTGAGCCATACAAACTACATCGGGGAATCTTTTTGTCATTAACGCTAGGTTTTGGACTACGCTTGTTACTTTGTCCCTATGGCCGTGCACGGCGAATACTGTCTGTCCGCAAACCTCAGTAACGATGATTTCATCGTCATACTCATTTTGAATCAGCTTGATATTTGGCACGTCTTTGAGACGAGCTTCAAGATACCATGGGATCACATCAAAGAATGATTCGCTTGTAACAGACTCCTTAATATTAGGTGTAAGGCGCTCGTGGTTGCCGCGAGAAAAATATGCTCTAACCTCTTCGAATTGACAAGAGAATGCCACTAATATCGTAGCCAAAACTTCCGTGACAGCTATGACCTGCCGAATGCTATCTTCTGTGTTGTTAATGCGAGTAGTGACATGAATGAGTCCATTAATTAAATCACCAAGCGAAAACACGTGCATACAGCGCACATCGTTGGCTTGTCCATAAGCGATTGTCTTGTTAACAAGCGATTCAATTCTCTTGTTAAACTCTACATCGTTATAGATATTCCAATGGTTTGAAGTGTGTTGTCCTTTATGCCAGTCTGACAGAAGCAAAATTCCTTCGCGTGTGCCGCTTTTCGGAGGTGTATTTTTAATCGACAATGGTTTAAGCTTAGCAAGCTCTAATATAGCTGTCTGGAATTCTGCTTTGATGTGTTCGGCCCTAGCGTATTCGCGCAGTAATTTGTTTAACTCGCGTTTTTGGTCTTGCATACGCATTGTTTGGCGCTTAACATCAAACTCTTTCATTTCTAGTTCTCCAAGAGTAATTATCTGATTGTCAGTAAGCTCTTTTTTGTTTTGAGAGTTTGTGTGTTCCGCGTATTCAATGACACCATATGCAATCTTTCGTAAATACTCTCCGCTGCAGCCAATGCCTAACAAAAGGCTTATTTCATTCCAACTCAGTTTGACATCCTTCTTTGCTTTACCGAATATTAGACGGTATTTCCAGTCTAGAGATCTTCGCCGGGTTGTTGATTGTATTCAGGTAATATCACCACAAATGTTATCCTCCTTCACAGGTCCCTATTTGTAAATTACCTGTACATTGGCCTTAATTCACACTATGTACAAAGAAAAAACAAAAAGACCGGTTGTCCGGTCTGTTGTTGGTTAATGGTTGGCTTATTTTAAAGCTACTTTTATAATTTTTTCGTCGCTGTCGCGGTAAACAACTTTTGCTAATTGTGCATTTTTGATAACACGTTCACACATCATGCATGGTTTACCGCAAGCGCTGAGACCTGTGCTATCGACACCGGCAATATAGATTGTAGCGCCTTTTAAGTCAATTGGATTGCCATTTATAACAGCATTCATCTCGGCGTGTACAGCGACACATAGTTCGTAGCGTTCTCCGGCCGGCACGTTTAATTCTTGACGAACACATTTGCCTGTATCGCAACAATTAACCTCTCCGCGCGCCGAACCGTTATAGCCTGTACTAACAACTCGGTTGTCTTTTACGATCACGGCTCCATATTTACGGCGAAGACATGTGCTTCTAGCCGCCAAGTCTTCCGCTAAATCTAAATAATAATTCTCCCAAGATGGTCTCATTTACTTTCCTCCGTTGTCAATTTGATATACAATAATCAGACACTTTGTCGGCATCTGCTGCTATTTGACCTCTAAAACATTCAGTAAGTTCTATTACTGCAGCATAATCTACCGTTCTGTAAAAATCTATATAGGCAGGAAAACCGCTATGCCTTAGATTCGGCAAGTCGCATTGTCCCATATGTCCGGTAAGTATTAATGCTTCAACTGAGTCATGTACCCGGGTTATTATTTTTTTTAACTGCGGTAGCGTAAAGTTCTGCGCTTCGTCAATTACTACTACCTTATTACCCTTAAGGTTGCACCCACGAAGGAATCCGTGGGCTTTAGGGAATACCCAAATTTTGCCTTCTTTCATTCTTTTTATTTGTTCGGCAGCTTGTTTTGGGTCTTTAAGCGCATCATCGTTCCATATACACTTAGATGGATCTTCGCCTATTTCTTCAAGAGAATCAAACAGCGGACCAAGGTATTGCCGCTGTTTTTCCCAAAGAGTTCCTGGCATATGGCCAAACTCATCTTCTCCAAGGTTTGGAAACACCCACACCAAATCGCATTGAAGTATTTTTGCTGCTCCTACTGCTAATGTTGTTTTGCCTGTTCCGGCAACCGAAGGCGTTACGACTACTTTTTTATCGAAAATAGCATCGACATACCTTCTTTGTTCATTAGTCATCTTAGGTCCAATTCCGAAAAACAGGTTGCTTTCTGGTAGCGGCATTAATAGCACTTCCTTTTGATGTTTTAATCTTTGTTACCAATTATTCGTTTTTGTTTTTCTCCAAGCAATCCAATAAATGGCTCTAGTCCTTGCATTCCTGTGTCTCTTAGATTTTCAAGAACACTTTTGCATTCAATTAGTCCAAGATAAGCACATGTCAGCTCTACAGGTGCGTCGCCAATGTTCATGCCAAAAAATGTGAATTGCTCCATTTGGTGTGACATAATCATTAATGACATATACCACAAGCCCTTATAAAGGCTTTTTCTCATGCCTTTGCTGCATATCACATCGGTTTTCCAAGCTTTTCCGAAACTTCCAACTTCTTTAGAGATGGCGCAGATTTTAGTAAAAAAATCAAGCACAACTAAACAAAACAATGCTCCCATGCCTGCGTTGTACTCTCCAAAAAGATACGTAAAACAACTTGCTGCCACTAATTTTATTTGCCAGCCTGTTGCTATGTCATTCCATAACTTTGCTGGCTCCATGTTTTCATTAAAAGCAATAATTGCGCCATTAAGAGAATAAAGCTGTTTTTGTTGTTCTTCTTTTAGTTTTGCCAATATTTGTGATGGCTTCAAAATTACACCTACTTTCCTCGAATTGTTATAATGATTCTTTATATGTTTCATTTGTATATTACTGTTGTTGATATGTTATTTACATGACATTAAAAAGAAAAGACGGATTGTTTTTATCCGTCACAAAACTTCAGTTATCATATATAAAATATGATATTCACTTATTTTTTTAAAGTTCTAAATTATGCAGGCCAAGTGATTGCTTCAATCTCTTCTGCGGTTTGTACTTCATCCACTATTTCTTTTAGTTCTTTTGCGATAGTGTGTACTGTAGCCGCATGAAGTGCCAATGCTTGTGATACACCTAGCATCTCTTCGGCGTTTAGTTTTACTATTGAGTTATCTGCTAGTGTCCAATCAATTTCGAAATGTGCGTTCATTATTTTAGCAGTTAAAGCGTTTTGTGCCGCTACTGCGATACGTTGAACACTTATAGAATCGGCATCATAAGGTTTTCCGTTAAAAATAAATATACCCTGTTCCTTCATGTTACGGATAGTATTAATTTTTTGTTTTTTTGTTTTTTTTAGTTCTTCTATGGTCAACGGAGGTTTTGGTTTATAGTCCTCTTTTGTGGCTTTGTAGTAGGTATCTTGGAGTTTTCTTACTTTTGTTTTTGTTTGGGTGATTTCTTTTAGACAGTCTTCTATTTTTTTAACTCCGAACAGATTAGTTTTGTTAAATATCTCCTCAAATCCTTCGAAGTATGGGTAAACCTTTTTTACAGCCGGGTTATTTTTTATCATCTCGATTATGATTTGGGAAATAATGTCAATCTGGGCTTCAAGATAAGCTAAACTGTCGTTTGGTTCTAGTTGTGTACTTATATCTATCTTGGCCTTCCATCTTTCATATTCAGGTTTATAACCTGGAAAATGTTCTGCTACTAGCTCATATATGCAATAACCTTTAGAGTTACTCTCTATACTTATCTGACAAAAATCGAGTAAGTTCTTAGTAAAAACCACTACTGGTTCGGGGAGAAGAGGGTTATTAATAATTGTATAAATTTTTATAAACCCAGCTCTATTTATTCTTAGTATATTTCTGTAGTCCACTCTCCCGCTTGTTAATTCAGTTATATTAACTTCTTCAAGAGTATTTCGATTAAAATCGTAGTACCCATCAATTATACAATCAGTAGGAATTGCGTTATTAAAAGTCAATTCAAAAGACTTACCTCTTAAAAATTCATTTACAAAACTTTCAATTTTGCTTTCTATATTATCATCGAACTCGTATTCCTTTTTTATTTTTTCAATTCCGAGATTTATCTGGTTTTGCGAATCATTAGGGAGCAAAATAAAAAACCTCTCATTAACTGCAACTACCACAGGAAAACTATCTATATCTTTTCTACAAGATGCAATATACTTCATATAGCAATATCCTCCTCTAGCAACTTAACTATAGGATTAAAAAAACCTTGTACTGTTTTACAAAATCTTAACTTATTGTTTTTAGGTAAAATTACTCCACCCCTACACATAGGGTATGAAATACAAGATTTACAAGCATCAAACCGCGAAATTTTTTTCGAAAATAGACTATTAGAACTATCAATAAATTCCCTTATATCCATATCCAAACTTCCGATTCTCCATCTTCCATCATGGTCTAAATAAACATTTCCAGCTAAATCAGTATTTACATATACATGAAATAAATCATTTTCAAATAAACGTTTATTTTGATGATAAAATAGATAAGAATAAAGGTGTTTAGCTAACCAATCCATTTCTTTACTTTGTAATAGCGTACCGTCTAATGCTTTTCTCTTCACATTATCTGTAAATTCCCGCATGTCGGAAGCCAACTGTTTATCAAATTCAAATGCACCTTCCGTGTCGTAAAAAGGAGTAATACTAAAATGAGCGTGGGTAGGATTCATTATTGACGAAAAATATTTATCCATACTATAAAGATTGCTGCATTTAGAAGATATTACCGAAGAAAATCCTGTAAAAAATTGCGACTTATGAATTAATCTAACGATATTGGAATTCTCTAATACATTAATTCCTCGACTTTCCCTACAAAAAACTCCGTCATGACTAACGCTTAACCTAATTTGATGCTCGTTTAAAAAATCAACTATCTCGTCAGTCAATAATAATCCATTCGTTACAATTAATTTTACATAGTTAGGTATATCTTTTATTAACATAACTATCCGCTTTATTTGTTCAAAATAGAGTAAAGGCTCCCCGCCCCAAAACTGCAACATACGCTTTTCTTCGGCTAAAGTCTTGGGAAGTAACTCGCAAAAATATTTTTCAAAAGAAGGAGAGATTGTACTGGGAAAATCGGCATGACCATTATTCCTATTTAAACAATAAATACAATTTAAATTACAATTCATACCTAATATCACATATATGGCATTTTCTCGAAAATAAGAAATTTCGTCAGGATAAACTACGTTAGAAAATATGTTTTCTAATTCTTCGATTCCCATACATACTCCCCGCAATCTTTTAAAAGATTAATAACATTATGCGCTAAAATTTTATACATGTCGCAATAGTATTCATCCTTGTATTTTTGCTCAATTAACATACAACCACCTTGACATATAGGAAAAGCCGAACACTTATAACACAGATTTTTTATTTGGTTTGGAAAATTAGTTTTTATAACCTCGTAATCATTATCTACTATATTTCCTAAAATACCGCTTGCATTATGACAATTATAAATGTTTCCGACAATATCTATATTAAGCATTGTCGTAACTGTACCGCATTTTGTTTTTGTTGGCTTTCTACATTTTTCCATGAAAACATCGAATACCTGAGCATAGTGCATTAAAAAATCTGCTTCGTAACGAGACAATCTTTTGGTTTTTGCCTTATTTAAAATATTATAACAAAAACCATTTAAATAGCAGTCTAACTCGCTAAAATTAAACTCGTATAGACTTTTATCCAAAAAACCCATATTCATTATCCAATCGTGAAATGCGTAGATATACTCTCCTTCAAAAACGCTGTCAAAATAATCCCATATTTCGTCTAACTTGTAATTATTCGCACTTAAAACGCTGTTTATGGCCTTATTTTCAACAGTTTTAAATAATTTTAAGAATTCTTTATCTACCAAAACATCTATTCCCCTTGTATTAATCGTATTTCTACCATCATGCGATACAGTAAAATTAAAACTATGCAAGTTAAGAAAATCAACAATTTTTTCCGTTAATAATGCTCCGTTAGAAACAATCGAATATTTAAACTTATCTCTATCGAGCAATGGAACTATACGTTTTATTTCTTCAAAATAAAGTAATGGTTCACCTCCCCAAAATTGCAGTAATATTTTATCTTTTAATGGGACTAAATTATTTAATACATCAATTACTCCGGAAGCAATATGCTTTTTAATAGGTTCAGTAAAAACTTCGCGTTGCAGACAATAACTACATTTAAAATTACATTTTTCCCCAAGCATTAAGTAAACTGAATTAAATTTCATAATTTATCTACCTCCGCAGATAATCTAATGAATGTTTTTTCTAATGCACAATATAAAATTTTCTGAACTTTGCAATAATAACTTTCTCTGTCTTTTAAACTAACAAAAGGACAACCGCCAGAGCAAATAGGATTAGCAATGCAATTACAACATATGTCGGAATTAACAACATTATAAACCCCTCGTTCTTTATAAACATTAAAAATCGCGTCTAAACTATCTCTAATCGTCCCTATTTTATCAGAACAATTATGACAAAAATAACAATTCCCGGATGTATCTACATTTATATGATTATAATCAGTACCGCAAGATATTTTTTTTGTTATATCTAAACCCTTGCTTGCAAAATAACTAATATTAGTAAATCTCGATATATAACGTTGCAATAAATAGTGTTCAGGTGTACTTGTATCTAGGAATTTTTGAATTGTTATACTATCAAAAAAACTATTAATACTTAATTCTAGATTATAAAAATCAAACTCAAATAACTTAGCATCATGACAACAACCGGTGTTATACACCGGATTGACGGATACATAACAGTCTTGTCTTTTATCTTTAATTTTATCTTTAAAATATTCTATGTTACTTGCATAATCTGAATTAAAAGCACTTAACACGCAAACAAAATGCATATCTCGTATATCGCAAATTAAACTCAATAAACTTTCATCCTCTAAAACATTTATTCCTCTGGTTTGTTTCGATACAATCCCATCATTACTTATTCCAACTTCAAATTTATTTTTATTTAAGAAAGAAACAATGTCCGCAGTTAACAAAGTGGCATTAGTAACGATTAAATAATGAATTCTATCTTTAAGTGGACGTAAATAATCTACGAAAATTTTAATCTTATCCAAGTATAATAAAGGTTCTCCCCCCGTAAAACGTATTGCAAAATTAATCTTATCATCCCAAAGTTTGAGAGAATTAGAGAGTAAGGATAATAATTCTGAAGATACGAAGGAAGAAGAATTAATAACTTCTGGCACTAATATTCCTTGTTGAAAACAATACCTACACTCCAAATTACATGAATCTCCTAAATTTATGTTCACCATCTGAAGGCTTAAAACGTCCGTAACTTCCATATTAATACTCCCCTACCTAGTTATCCGTGCTACATTGACAAACACAATTAACCCTATATGCATAATTATAAGGGTGTTGGACGTGTTCATGGCTTTTACGCACAAGTTGTTGAATTATGTCCATTAGACTATGGGTTCCGGCAGGAATACCTTTTGTAGTCCTTATTAAGTATTTTACAGCAGTAGCTTCAACAGGTGTCGAAGCCGTATAAGTTCCCAAGCTTTCAGCTTCTTCCTCCGGGCGACCTTTAAAAATAGTATAGTAAGTCTGGTCTACATCGTACTCTACGTGTGTGCTTCCTTCAACTCTTATTTCTGAACCGCCTAGAGACTTTACCAAAAAAATATTCTCAGAGGTTAAAATAGCTGAGGAATTTGTTTTAATTTTTCCTAATATTAAACTATTTGCTAAAGAACTTTCAATATCTAAAATATTTCTTGTTTCTCCAACCATAAGTTTATCGTAATACATCTCAATCTCAACCTGACTTAATGCTCTCGGTATTAAAATAAAATAATAAATATTTCCCGCAAAAGCATAATTTCCATCCCAACAACGTCCTATAGAAAGATTGTTCGCAGTTTTTACATTTACTGTCGCAGGTATTATACTAGGCGTCTTGCTATCTACATAAAATGAAACTGAACTTGGTCGGAGAACATATGCTAAAAACGTTACTTTATTTGCCGGACAACGTTTTTTCGACTGATACCAAGTTCCTCCGTTATACCAAGAAACAGTACTTGAATCACTATCCTGACTCGTCGAAAAAATCATACCGCTGGTATCTAAGCTACCGAAAAATCTCCCGGCTTGCATATGTTCCATCTCATGCTTTAATACAGTAATTACAGTCATATTTTGCGATAAGGTATAAGTTCCCGGCAAAGAAATATAGTTGGCAGAACTATATTTAAATTGTCTGGCATACCCTAAGTTATTATCCGCTGGAATGATAGGGACTTCTCCAATAACTAATCCGTTACGAGTTCCCATAGTGTCAGTTGCAGTAGTTCCCGAAATTTCATCAAAGCGAAGTTCTATGCTTCCAGCCTCATTAAATCCCGGATAACTAGGAATAAATTTGTAGTAATTTGACAAGAAAAGGGCTTTATTTGCTATCTCGGAAACTTTTTCTGGTGAAGTAATCTTGTTCTTGAACTCTACATAATGCCAAGTACCACCGCAGTAGTAGCCTCCATTTTTATGCACTCGATTCATCTCAAAATAACCGTTTGCCGTTCCCGTATATAAAATAGCAGATTTTTGCCATACTTCTTTGCCATTAATATAAAGCCTTATAATACGTCCGTCAAAATTTATAACAAAAAAATATGTTTCGGATAATACCAACGTATAATTTATATCGTAATCTAAATTATACCCGTAAAATTTTAACTTATGGGTCGGCATTACCGCAAGACCGAACATTTGAGAATTACCCGATACCCCTGCTTCGGCTATAATTCCTATATTGGGGGTTGGTTTTTCATAAGTCCATACACATCGTATTTCCCTTTCCGTATTTCCTGTAGGAAAAGAAGCCGCACTCTCATTAATAAGATAAGTATTAGCTGTTGCCCCATCTGACTGTAAGCCATAACCCGTATATCCATCTACCCACTTCCAGTAGTTAGAAGAAGCTGTCGGAGTCATTACTGCATTATTTCCGTAACAAGTAAGATTATTGCCTTTTCCAGAAGTATCGTTAAGACTCTTTGTACTAAAATCCCACCTTGCAACCGTATTAGTATCAGCCGCAGGGAATACGGCATTAAGCTTACTTATAGACCCATCTTTCTTCAAACCCACCAAAGAAGTCATACGCGCATCAAGGGTTGTTACTTTATCTGTTGTTAATTCAAAACCTTCGTTATTGATAACACAACTTCCCTTAGTTACGGTTAGTTTAAGTCCATCCTTACCGCCACGTAACTCTAAGCCGGAATTTACATAAGAATCGCCTTGAACTCCACCGCTACCACTAGTTAATAAACTTGACTGTAGTTCCTCCAATGTTTTACCGCCTAATTTTTCGGCGTCTTTGGCAGTATCAGCACTACCACCATCCGCAGGTAATTTAGTAGGAAGATCTTTCCAAATTAGACTTCCTGCGGTACTGCCTGCAGTTAATACTTTACCATTATTAGATGTTCCGGTCGCAGGGACATGGAGATTGCCATCGCCTGTAGAATGGGAATAATTATTTGCCCCTGCCGCAATACCGTCCAGTTTTGTCTTCAAAGTAGCTGTAAAGTCATTTGTACTAAACCCGGCAGTTGTACCATTCCCCAAGGGATGTTGAGCAGTTCCGCCGACACCAATATGCCCAACTACTTTATCATTTAAGACTTTACCTTGAGTAGCATCCAAAGCCGTTCCAGTTGTTGAAGTTGTTAAGTTATTGGTAATTGTCGTCTTTGCCGCTTGCACAAAGGCTGTAGTTGCTAATTGAGTTGTATTTGTTCCTGCTGTTGCTGTTGGTGCAGCTGGAGTACCGGTGAATGTTGGTGATGCTAAGTTAGCTTTGTTATCATTGAGTGCTTTGCCTTGCGCAGCATCCAAGGCTGTTCCACTTGTCGAAGCTGTGAGATTGTTGGTGATTGTTACAGTAGTAGCTCCTGCTTGTATGTTATTTAATTTATCTCTTAATGCAGTAGTAAAATCATTAGTGCTAAATCCAGCATTCGTGCCATCCGCGAGACCGTGTTGGGTAGTTCCTTTAGCTCCTACATGGCCTGAAGGAGCCGCATCGACGTCAGCCGTCGTTAACGTCCCCCAATACGAACTTCCTGCTATGGCTCCAGCTTTTAACACCTTGCCATTATTAGTTGTTCCCGTAGCTGGCACATGTAGGTTGCCGTCCGTTGTGAGGTGGGTATAAGTATAATTATTAGCGTTTGCCGCAATGCCGTCCAGTTTTGATTTCAATGCAACAGTAAAGTCATTTGTACTAAATCCAGCGGTAGAACCATTCCCCAATGGATGTTGAGTAGTTCCGCCTACACCGATATGTCCAACTATTTTATCGTTCATTTTTGCATCAATATCATCAACTTTAGTGTTGAAATCTGTATTATTTGTTTTTTCTTTTAATATTTCAGACAACGATAATTTACCCATAATACTAATCTACTCCTTATCAGTTGTTTGCTGGAATTGTTTTGATGTTTCATAAAATAATTACCGTTGCAATCAGTTATTTACCTAATGTAATCTAAAAAAAGCGAAGTAAACATCTTTGTCGTTATTTATTCTATAAGGTATTTGGGTCAGCCATATTTTTATTCGCTATAATACGACGATAACAATTTTATATATAAAAAAGACAGAGCCGGCAGCTCTGCTTTAATTTGTTTTTTATTAAATTGGATAATCTTCTTGAGATATTACTATATCATCATTTGTAGTTATTTTTGATATTAATACAGAGTGAAAAGCATTTGTTCTTTTATAATCTAATATTTCAACTTTTATTTTATCTTTAGACTCTCTAGTTAAATAGATATAATTGTCACAATTTGGTTGCAAAAATATCTCTTCAGATTGTGTGATAGAATAATACCCTCCTAAAAATATCTGAGTTGGTTGTAAATAAGCAACTAATCCAATTGAAGAAGCTAAATCTAAATAAGCTTTATAAAAATTTCCTGAAAAGAATTGATCTTTAGTTCTTTCTGGCTCTGCTGAATTAAAGCTTTTACTAAATCTTACTTCATATATATTTCCATTAGCTGAACTATATTGCCCTCCACATGTAAAATACCCTCTATCACTATCATATCCAATTTTCATATCGTCTGTATGAGAATAATTATCCATTACATAACTATAATTTTTTATGGGAGTTTCTGAATCTACATTTATTACAATAGTTTCTTTTCCGCCAGTGCCACTGCCTTGAGTTCTGTAAGAACAAGTAATATAAACTAATCCGTCTATATCTATAAAGAAATTAGAATGTTGATAAAAAGAAACATAAGTTTGAAAACTATTTTTTGAAGCTTGACAATAAGCGGTCCATCTAGGTACATCTCTATATTCAATGAAAGAAGTTCCATCCCAATATAGTAAAAATGCAAATCCTTGTTTATTTGGATCTTCTGATGCAACATCTCTGACTATAAAATATGCTCTATTTCTTACTATGTCATAGCATTGTCCAAAATAAGCGTATTGGGTAGGACAAATTGGTTTAGAATTAGTCAAAAGAGTTTCAATATGTTTTCCTTTTTTAGAATTTCCGTCAGTTCCTGTGAAATTTTGATGTGTTATCTCTATAAGATTTGTTCTGTCGTAATAAATATAACGAATATCTGTATCATTTGCTCTTATAATAGCAGTGTTTATATTAATTCCTCTACTAGAGCTACCCTCTTTATTTTCTATCCATTGTGTTTTTGGTATAAGATCAAAATATTGTACATTTCTTAAGTTGGAAATATTATATTCTGACCCAACTTGTACTACTCCATATTTATCACTTTTACCTTGAAAATAAATTACACCATTTCTAATATAGCATGGAGAACCAACTGCTTTTGCATACGGCGTAGCATCCGGCGGAGCTAAATATGTTGTATTGCCAATTTGTCCTGAAAAAACATATTCATGATTTTGAGGTCTATTGGTTATAGGCACTCCTCTAATAGTTGAGTTTAACTGTCCTTGTCCAGTATATACGGTATGTATTTTTTCTTTATATTTATCGTAAGACAACCAAAGACTGTCGGAATTAGCACTTCTCATCCCACCACTAGTTGAAAAATGTCTATAATCTGTTTTTGGTGTCATCATAAAAGTCAAAGTACCTATTCCATCTTTAAAAAACGTACGAACAGATGCTTTAAAAGGAAAAAACAAAGCTCTATAAAAACTATTTGGATTGCCATTGACATATCCTGTAATATAATTAAGTCCACTATAAACGATTAATTGATTATCTTGTTCATTAAAAACACATGCACACGGTCCTTGACCTCTTTGACCAACAGATGTTTTTGGAGTATCCCATCCAGTATAATCAATTAAATCATCAATATTATCAATTAAAATAGTTTTTGGAATAACATCTGTTAATGTATCAATGTCTATTAATTTATAATTAATACGTTGTCCACTTCTAGATATATAACATAATGTATTATATTCTGAAAAATAAATAGATCCCATTGCAGTTTCTTCATAAATACTATTTATATTTTTATATTTTACCCACATATTAGTATTATTACTGCCATATGTTTTTACTAACCAAAATTGACTAGTTGGATTTGTAGTTGGGTTATATATACGCTGTATCATCCAATCATTGCCTACTCCATACAGATAATCAATTCTTTCATCAGAAGCTAAATAATAAGGAGATACTATTTCATTATAATAATTCCAAGGTTGAGTATCTGTTGGTCGATATGCTCTTCTTAAATATGATATTGCTCCATTCGCTCCGTTATTAGCAAAAAAGTATAAAATTTCTCTTCCCTTATCATCGCTTGTAACAAAGCAAGGATTAGAAGAATTTCTAGAAATATCAAAAGAGGCATAAATATTAGCAATATTATCATCTGTGTAAAATCCTATTGCTGGAGGAGCAGGTTTAAAATCATTTTCATTAATATATTGTTTTAAATTATTTTTTAACGTATTGATAGTATTTTGAGCGTTATAAATTCTTACATTATCTTTTATGTGTTTTGATAGTGATAACATAATTAACCCTCCTATATTTGAAAATAAGTCATAGATGTGACAGTCGTAGTATTCGTTATAAATTTAGCAGTTAGTATTCTATTAAATGTAACGATATTAGCCTCAGAGCCTATTGGAGTTTCGGTATTTAATATATCAATTACATGTCTATCATTATTTCTTATTAAATAGATATAATTTGTTTTATTAGCATTTAAAGTATATGTTTGAGAAGGAAAAGTCGAACAATATCCTCCTAAAAATATAATTTTTTCTGGAAATGTAATTTGTAATCCATTTATAATTAATTCTATTTGTTTTTCTCCCTCCAACCCTATAATTGGTTTCAAGTTTACAAAATCTTGTTCATCTATATATTTTAATAATTCGGCTTCAGTTGTCTGAAGACTATTTTTAAATGTATTGTTTTGTTTCATCAATAACGATAACGAAACTGTGTTCATTTTTGGCCTCCTTATTTAGGCTTTTATTGCTCTATAAATTAAATTCTTTAAAACGGTTATTTGCTTTGTTTTAATCTAAAAATTTAAAAAAATAGCCTAATAATTAAATTAAGCCATCTGAGTTACAATATAAAATACTATATTCTCTTGAAGCATACTAATTTGTCGGCTTCATCATATTCAGCGGCTATATAACCACAGCTTTGGTCATTTATACCAAACAAGCCATTTAATATTCCGAGAAGCCCAACAGTATATCCGTTATTACGTATTCCTATTTGAATAGTAGGATGATTAGCTAGTGTTTCATTACACTGAACTCTGGCTTTTACTAGGTTATCAATTGCTTCCTTGTCAGCACAAAGCGCTTCATTTAATACTGTTAAAACATTGTTTATGGTTACGGATTTTTTGAGCATTGATTTTATACCACCTTTAGGTTTTATCCAGACGGGCTGGTTGTATCTCGTATGTTACATTACCGTTTTGTACCGCCTATTTACCTAGTTACATAAAAAGAAAAAGACGGAGCGTGTTTGCGCTCCGTCATGTGTTTATTATGCTATTAGTCTCGCTATACGGTCCACGATTTCCTGATCTTCATTTACAAGCGCTTTCTTTGTATTGGCCGGGATTTTATGGGCATTATTGATGATAAGACTGCCTCTATCATCTTTTTTGCCATCAATCATAATTTTTGTGTGGCGACTCATATCAAACATATCTACTAGTTTGCAGTATTTAGATGCAAACACAAGACCTTTTATTTGACTGCCTTTTATTTTTAGCGTTATAAATGCCATCATATTGCCTTTTTTGTCAGGCCGTTCGTCTACTTTTATTAGTTCAGCGGCTACAGAAAATGCCTTGTTAGGTGTTACGCTGTTCCACCAAGGCTTATAAGTAATTGATATGCCGAGTACCGATTTCTCCATTTCCATGCATACATCTTCATTGTATAGCTGTATGTCGTACCTGTCGTCCTTGTCTTTACGAACGTTCATAAAATGATTCATAAGTTCGTAGCGGTTGGTAGACAGAAAGTCAAAAGCGCCTGCTTTGATTAGGCTCATGCCGACTGTTTTATTAAAAGATTTCTTGTCGATACGCTCCATTGCATCTTCTAATGACTGGTATGGTTGATTAGCAATGAGTTGAGGTATTGAACTTTCGCCAACACCTTTAATTGAACCAAGGCCGTACATAATGGTGTTACCGTCTGGCGTGAAAGACACCCCGGATTTATTGATATCAGGAGTCGTAATTTTAATTTGCATTGCTTCTGCTACCGTAATATAATTGGCAATTTTTTCTTCTTCTGTTTGGGCAGATAAAAGGGCTGCCATAAATTGAACCGGATAATAATGTTTTAACCAAGCTGTTAATATTCCAATATATGCATAGCATGCGGCATGGCTGCGATTAAACATATAATCACAGAATCCTTGAATCATTTCCCAGAAGGCTGTTAAGTCTTTTATATCGTATCCTTTACTTACAGCTCCAGGAATTATGTCACCATATTTATTTTTAGGGTCATACCATGGAGCCTGAGCGTCTTTTTCCCAATCGGCCGGGCCTTCAATGTTTTGTTTGCCATAAAAAAAGATTCTTCTGAGCATTTCCATTTGGTCTTTTTTCTTTTTAGCTACAATCTTTCTGGCCAGGCTGTCTGCCTGGTTCATATTGAAACCGGCTACGCGCACAGAGATTTGCATAAACTGTTCTTGATATGCAATAACACCATATGTGTTCTGTACTATATCAAGAGTGTTAGGTAATGGCTCTACAACCTCTTCGTCTCCTCTTTTGCGCTTAGCATATGTCTGAGGCATTTGTGCAGTCAAAGGCCCGGGCCGGCATAAAGCGTTAATTACTGTAATGTCGTCGATACAAGTCGGTTGAATATCATCGATAACGCTTTTAAATAGGTTTGACTCTAATTGAAACACTCCGTCAGTTTCTTTCCTTCGAATCATTTTGAAGATTTCTGGATCGTTAACATCTACCATCTTGTAGAATTGGTCGAAGGTCAGAGTCGGGTCGATAAGTTTTAATGTTTCTTTAATAACGCCCAAAGTGCTTAACCCTAAGATATCAAATTTGATTCCACCAAGGTCTTCGATTTGGTCTTTGTCCCAAAGCGTAACGGTGGCGCCTGTTTTATCTTTTCTAGTAGGAAAGTAGTTTGTTACATAGCCCGGGACGACAAGCACTCCAGATGCATGTACTCCCATATTTCTTGGATTTCCTTCGAAGGCGCGAGCTAAGCGAAAAAGTTCTTTATTAGCTTCTTCAAGCTTATTGAATTCGATCCAGCGCTGGCGCTCTTGTGGTTTGTCGCTACCTTTGAGAGCATCAAAATCTGCAAACTTTGGCTGTGGCATATCAAGAATTTCGTCAAGACTCTTACTGATCGCATTCATGAGAGCAAAATCAACTTGTAATGCACGGCCTACGTCTTTTAACCCGCTTTTTACACCCATTCTTGTAATTGTACCGACAAGACTTACGCTAGTATTGCCGTATTTGGATTTCAGCCTGTCGATTATCATGTCTCTATCGTTAAAATCACTGTCCACATCCGGAGGAGATGTTCTGTCTGATGTTAAGAACCTAGAAAACAGAAGATCGTTCTTTACTGGATCAATATTTTTTGTGATACCTAGAAGATATAGTGTTAAACTTCCAGCAGCTGATCCACGGCCAGGCCCGGTTCCGTTATCATGACTATCAGCATAAGCAACGTAGTCGTCAACAACTAACATATAAGGAGCAAAACCTTGGCATTGATAGTTCTTAGCTCTTCGTTTAGACGGTTTTCGTATCCACGAAGATTGTCTGACACATATTGATCTGTGCGTGCATACTTGTAAAGTTTTTGATAACATTCAGAAATCATCCATTTTTCTGCAGGCAAGTTGAAAGGAACTTGAATATCAGGAAACAGTTGAGTTTCTGAACCTAGCCGGATATCTTCTATTGCATCAGCTATTAACGAAGTGTTAGCTATAGCTTGTAATGCGTTAGTCATATATTGTTCGCGGTCAATATTATGATACTCAACCATAGAGTCGGCCTGTATTTCGAAGCTCTCTATCATTTCTTTGGCATCTTTAAGCCAGAAATCATTAGAATAACGCATCCTGTCTGGATCGTCTTTGTATTTGCCAGTGCCGATGCACAGTAGTGTATCATGGTCGTCATAATCCTCTTTAGCAGTCCAGTGCACATCACAAGTAGCAATAAGATTAATACCGAGTTCTTCGGCCAAGGACATGTATGCTAGATTGACATGCCACTGTTTTTCAATGTTAAGTGGTTGGATTTCAAGAAACATTCTATCGCCAAAGATATTATGCCATTTGACAAGTTGCGCTTTAGCTTCATCAACCTTACCTTCGTTGATTAATTCTGCCGCAGCGTTGCCGATACAAGCCGTGCTAAAAACAAGACCTTCATTGTACTTAGCAAGCATTTCATCGTCACAAAGAAAACGTCCATTATAAGTGCATTTATCGGCAGCTTCGCTTTGTAGTTTAACAAGGTTTTCCCATCCGGTTTGGTTTATTGCTATTAATATGATATGGTATTGAGTCATGTCGTATTTGTATGGAGCAATTATGTCTTTAATATCACTTTGCTTAAGCTTGGTTGTTTTTTTAGGCTTACCAGTCTTAGGATTGATTTCAGGCTCTTGTTCTTCAGCAAGCACGCCTGCTTTGCGCGCGGCGTTAATAGCCATATCATTACGTTGGTCTACAGGCAGGCTTGCTATATTTGTATCCCATGTATAGTAGCCTTCTAAGCCTAATATTGGCTTAATACCCTGCTTCTTACATTCACGCTGAAAGTCTAAGCAACCTCCTAAATGGTTATGATCCGTGATGGTCACTGCTTTCATGCCGAGTTCTTTTGCTCTGGCTACAAGTTTTTTGATCGGGTTGTAGCCATCCAGGAATGAGTATTCAGTATGCACATGTAAGTGCACAAATTCTTGTAGTTCTTTTGTTGTTAACATTGTTGTCTCCTTGTTAAGCAGCCGCTTATATCGTAATCAGATGATATTTCGTCGATATACATTTGAACAGCTGATCGTCCATATAGTTTAGTAGAAACTGTTGCCTTTGTCCCAAGAGGATTGTTTAAGACATCCTTGAAAGTTTTAGGTTTAGGGACGTTGTTTGTTATTTGCGTGACATTTATACAAAGTATGGCATTAAAACATCCAGAAGAAGTAGGCATAGTGTCAACGCCTGTAATGACTCCTGTGACTATATTATTATGGAAATGCTTGTATACTATTTCTATTAGTTCAGCACTTCGACATTTATTATGAAGATATCCAGCTTCTTCGTTGGTTAATTGACCTAATACAAGCTCTAGATGTTTACTTGGTTCCCTGCGCGGTATGTATTGGCTTGAAAAATACAAGCCGGGGTGTTGCGCTTCACTATAAATATTGCGCAGTGTGAAGTCAACAATTTTATGAGAAGGAAATTTAGGTTGACAGTTTTTGTTATGCATTTCGATTAAGCATGCCATATTCGTAATACACCACTTTCAATTTATAATTAATTGTTTTATCTTTGGTGTATTGCCGACTTTCGTCGCTTTATCTGTTTATGCAATGAATGTGCGAATATCTGGTCTGCGAGGGTACGGTCTAGGTGCTACCGTACTGTTTTTAGGCATATCTTCTAAACGGAGATTGTCATCAAAGCCGTAGTAATCATCTCGTATTGTTGTGTCAAGTGTGTTAGCTACCGTTTGCCATTGCATTGAGTGACTATCCCAAAATTTTAAAACACAATTGTTTGGCTCCAACCACATTGCGCCAGGTCGTTGGACGGAAGGCGGTACGTCGCTTAAAAACAATTCAATATCAACTTCAGCAATAGGTGTTTCTCGTTGAAACATTTTTGATGCTAAGTATTTCTGTGTTGTTAACTTCATGTATTGTTGATTATGCAGTTCGATTAAACATCCCATTTTGGTGTGCCTCCCTCATATCGAGAACCTTCAGTGTACATTTTTCTTTTATTCGTAAAGTCTCTGTCAATTGAACCTATTATATCGATTCTGCTGGGACTACCTATTGCTTTATAATGCTCACCGAACTTCCAGGCCCATATCTGAGCTCTGTTGTTGTTAGAATCGCGCAAAGTAAAACAGATGTTATCTGCATTGTTCTTCGAGTATTTTGTGCTGACCACTTCAATATTACGAATTATAAATAAAGGAGTTGTCATTGTTGTTTTATCGTAAGGGAGTGTGTTTAATTCGGCAAATATAGTATGGTTAATGTCTAGTAAAGTGATTTCACTATCAATAAATATTTCTTCTTCAGGTATTTGGATTTCGTCGTCGGCTATCATTTCAACAATTGTTTGATTTAGGTTATTTTTCAACTCTAACAATCTGTTAGAGTTGAGTTTGAGTCCACATGCAGCATCGTGACCACCAAATGAGATAATATTATCCTTCTGTACTTCAGTTGTAAGCATGTTTTGGAGACTGATACCGTTAGCACTACGAGCTGAACCTGTTAGTTCATCAGTGCCTTGCAATGCAAAAGCTGGTTTACCGAACTTCTCTGCTATTTTACCAGCTATCGGACCCGCGAGACCCGCAGGGTAATCATTGGCGTCAAATATACATACCTGGTCATTGTCAAAGTTAAGGCGTTCTATAGCTTTCTCTGCTCGCTTAGTGTGAGCTTTTCTGTTTTCATTGTTTTCTTCAATATCAAGAAGTACATCAACGATTTCATGTTTTTCACTATCGTTCATAAAGAAGAGTACAGCAGCTTGTTTAATATTGCCCATTCGTCCACAGGAGTTGAGTCTCGGTGCGATATCCCATGCAATATCAGTCGCTGTGAGCTTTTCCTTATCAAGTCGTTCTTTTAGAACACGGAAAGGCATTGGACAATCATAAGTGTTGTTAATTTCGTTTAATTGATTTAAACCCATGTTAACAAGTGCAATATTTTCAGGCACTAAGGGCATTACGTCAGCAACAGTTCCGATTGCTACAGCAAAAAGATATTCTTGAATGATAGAATGGCTCAACTTAGCGTCAATCAACTGACAGACTTTATAAGCTATGCCTACTCCTGCGAGATGTTTTCCAGTACCATCCGGGCCGATATACGGGTCACAAATCAGGCAGTCAGGTAATTGTGGTTGTGGGCGATGATGATCAGTTACGACCACCTCAATACCATTAGCCTTTAGATAAGCAATTTCATTTATGCAGCTTATACCATTGTCTACGGTAATAACCAGTATGTTTTCTACTTTGTCTTGTTGTTTTCTAGCTACAATGTTTTGGCAGAAAGTCATATTTAAACCATAGTGTTCGTCGCGGTCAGGGTAGTAAACAAACACTTCATTGTCTGTTGTTCTTCGAAGAAAGTCTGTCATTACAAACCCGCTTGTAATTCCGTCTACATCAAAATCAGCAAACACCCAAAGCTCTGCTCCTGGATTGTTAAGATACTCGATTATTTTTTCTGCAACGGCTGAAGCATTGACAATCAAACTGGGGTCTTCCAGCAATTGTTCTGGTTTGTTTAAAAGAAGATCTGCTAATTCTAAATCTATTCCACGGTTTAATAGGACTTTTGCCATTAAATCGCTTATGTTTAATGTTCTAGCGAATTTTTTTACCTGTAGAATATTGGGGGTTTTTAACTTCCAATCCATTGTGTACGCTCCTTTGGGCATAATATTGTTCTAAGATATATGAGATTTGACTAGACCGACTACGCTTTTCTTTAACAACGTCTTCGGATATACAATCAGCAATATATATCGGCACAATGACAGTTTCTTTGCGATGAGTTTCTTTGTTGTATGCCATTTTAGCACCGCCTTGTCTTATTGTTTGAGTTCCGAACAGTTCGGAACTAATTTCTATTATACACTTGCTAAGTTAACAAGTCAATAGCAGTTTAAAAAAATAGTCCCCATGTTAGCATGAGGACTTAGTATCTCTAGTTGGAAAACGGTGGTTTTTTATATATTGAGTTGGTGCCTGTAAGCAAAGCAGCAATTGTTTCTATGGCTTTTGTTTCATCTGCGGTTGGTGCATGGCCAGCGGTTGGAAACAAAATAATATTGTTTCCTTTTATAGTTGACAGGTCAACTCCTATAATTTCTTCTGAATCTATGTCGGTTCCATATGTCAACACAGAGCTGCCGGCAATATTGATTTCTTGACTGCGGCCTTCATCAACGCAAGTAAATGTTATAATTTGTCCTGAATTGATAGCCTCTTTGAGTTCTTTTTTCGTGCCATCGAAATAAAGTTGGGGAAACAAAACCCCTTCTTTTAACATTAATTTATCTATTACCATTAATATCCTCTCCTTATATATGCTTGAATGGAATTACTGCTTTTTTGCCGGATTTTCGGTTTCTCTTAATATCTTCTTCGTTAATATTGCAAGCAGCTGCAAGTTTAGCCACTGCTTGTCTCCGTTTTTGATTGCAAGTATTAATATGAATAGAAAATTCTTCCGCAATTTGCCGGTCGTTCCATTCCTCCATGTAATACTTAATCAAAAGCTTACGTTCTAACGGAGTTAAAATCTGAAAGACATCGCTGCAGTTTTTTCCACTAATCCAGCTAAAGTCAGGAATGCCTGCACTGTTTTCATAGAATTTATCTTCAAAGTACTCTTCTTCAACGATTTCAGTATCGGTTGAGCGCATGTAATCTTCGTATTCGCAATTTCGATAAGGAATATTTAAAGGGTTACGCGTAAATTTTTTGATATGACGACTTACTTCATGACGAAAACTATTATAAATATATCCGCAAAAACTACGTCCCATTGGCTTATAACGTTGAGCCATTTCAAGAAAGATTATATCAAGATCGGTTTTGATTTCACTTTCTGATAGAGCTCCATAAGTTTCTTTTACGAAATTAAAACGCTGATAAATCGGATGACGAAACTCTGCTGCTTGTTTGTTCCGTTGTAAGGCTTTCTTTAATGATTGGTCTTCAATAAAAGACATGACGAACATTCTCATCTCGCTATCATTGAAGTCTATTTGTCCACTTTTTAAGAGCACAATATACTTTTTAAATAATGGATAGAATTTTTTAATCAGTTCTTCGGCTGCTTGCTTTGCTTTATCGACATCATTTTGTGTAGCGTTTGGATAAAACTGCGCTTGATACAAAAATACAAGGTTTTCAATTTCAAGCCATTCTTGTTCACGTTTTTCTAGCGTCTGGTCTTCAGGTAATTCTGCTTTGTCAATTTGTAATGTTTCTAAACTTTTGTCTGCAGTATCAACATTGTTATGTTGATCTGCCAATTACTAGCCCTCCTTATGACGCCTCCTTTGATTTATTTTTCTTACGTTGTTCTTTCTTAATGGTGTCTAACTCCATCCATTCACCAGATTTTGGCTCCCATTGGACACATATTAAGGGTAAGTCTCTGTATTTATAACCAAACATTTTTTTCTTAAGTTTAAAGTCGGCAGTTTCGCGTCCTTTGACGTCGATTACTGTTCTGCCACCGCTATTGTTTATTATTATGAAATCACATATATAATTTATAGGTCTAATCCATTTATTGGTTTTAGGGTCTTTGTATTTCTCCTGGAGTTCAAATGACACTTGCAATTCAAAGTCTTTAATTGCTTTGGCACGTTTTAGTGATAGCACATATATATAAAACTTTGCCTCCATTACGCTGTCAAATATATGTCCATCTACTTCAGCTTTTAATGCGCCGTACTTCGATTTCTTTTGTCCATCATTAATCGTCGGCAGCGTAAAAGTCTTAATTAGTTTAAATTGCTTGTGACTTTTAAATTCTATATGGAGATCTTTTAAAGCTTTCGATTTATACCGGCATCCGTCAACTTCAAAAACTTTCGGCAGGTTCTTTGGTGTAGTTGACGTACTAGCCTTTTTGCGAAATCGTGATTTACCAGCCAAACTATCGCCCCCTTAGATTACTTTTCTTTTGTTTCAGTCTTTTGGGGCCGTTTTTTGGTTATCGGCACTTTCTTGACTTTCACAGCAGTAGGCGTGTGTCCAACGTATTCTTTGATTTCTATAGCCATGATTTTTACCTCCTAATATTGATTTGCTTTCCAGAATGCCACCTGGAAGAAAAGAAAGTCGATAATAAGAACATGCTTTCTTAGACTAAAACCAAATCGAATGGTTTTTAGGTCATATTCGAATGCACACTGTATTGATTGTATCGGATGCCATCCCCATCGCTTCCATAGTAATATTCCTGTATCGTTTTCATTCATGTTATTTGCTCCTCAAGCTATTTTCGGCAAACTATAAGCACTGCCAACTGGCATATTGATATGAGACATAATGAGGTTATAAATAATATTCTCTGAGTCGTCTTTAGAGACTACAGTGTAGTATGAAATCAGATGTTTATCAAGATAATCCTTAATTACCGTATCAATCTTTTTGGCGCCACTTTCATTCTGATTGCGGCCGACCGGATCATATTCGCGTTCTTCCGGCCGTTCAAGATAGATATTAATATTATTTGTGCTGTCGAATTCACGGCGGATAAGAGATTCTAACAGTTCATCCGGCTGTTGCAAATATACGGCTGACAATAATAACGGACTATCTGTGATGATTACCTGTAATCGTTTTTCGTTTAAACGTTCAAATAGTTTTTTGCGCTGTTTGGCGAACGCATAAATTTGATCGTTAAATGGATAAGGAGAACCTTCATAGACTTTGCTTTTGATCCATTCTTCAGCAAATTCTACTTTCATTCGTTGACGTTTCATCCAGCCGGCCACTAACAGCATGTTGGTTGTTTTGCCTGCATCAGGGCCACCAAAGATATTGACGACGTATTGTTTAATATTAATCACTCCTAACACCAAGCTTTGCAATAATCTTTCGTGGTACAATTAGAGCACATCACGTTTTCTCTTGGATAATACCGGCGCTCGTTAATACAGAGTGCTACGTTGACAACTGTTTGTTCTAAGCGCCGAAAGTCATCATGTGTTCTGAATGTCAGGAAATCCTTGGCATTCTTTACGTTGCGAATTCTAATCCCGTCGACTCGTTTGTTGTATACACTCTGAAAAGCATAGCTGTTAAGTGTATATTTGAGTTTCATATCGACAAGTATTTGGTCGGGCAGTTTTTGTGAGAAATCAGTAATTAGTAATTCAAACTTGTTGTTAGGCAGTGCAAGAATTACTTCCATGTTGCCAACTAGTTCAATAGGGCCGATGCTTGACTTAAAGACCAAGCGGTACTGCGAGTCGACGTCGGCAACGATGATTTCTTCATTGGCTGCCCATTGGAGCAATTTGATAATCAGGCTCATACCTTCAAGGTTGTGTTTAGAGTCAATACGTCCTGCATATTGGTTGCAGATACTGTCCCATTTTTTCTTTAGCTCATTAGAGCTTGGAATTTTACCATTAAACAGGTTGACGTAAAAATATTTAGCTACTTTGTTTAGTAGTTTGGCGGTACTTATGTGCTCAGCCACTTGAATTTGTTTATTGTACTTAACATCATACATGGCCGGACAGGCGATATAATCGAATAACTGCTGTTCTGTTAAGATCATGATTTCCTTCCTGAAACAACGGATGTTCAATTGGGTACAATAAATATATCATTGTTTATTTGAAATACCCCTTTTGTTATTCCATTTCCGTTGTTTTCTGTAATTGTATTATTGTCTACCAACGCCATCAAATAGTCTCTATTTTGTTCTACTATTAGCGATTGAGTGCGAACATTGTTAGGTTGACCAACGTATTGTTGTAGATTATTTAATAGCTTTTTAAGAATATCATTGTGTTTTTCTTGTTTTTCTTTATCTTTGTAAATTTTCTGATGCAGTTCAATTAAATCCATTTAGACCTCTTTAAATATTTAGTGTTGATTCAATTATTTGTCTTATATTCTTTTACAAACCATACGGCCCAAGCGAATAACTCAGTTGGCGTGCCTGGAATCGGTTTTGAGGTAGACACCGGTGTATCGTCGCCTAGTTGAGCTTCAACAGCCTGAAAGATTGCATCGCTACCATTCTCTGGCAGATTAAGTTCTTTTGCGATTGGCAATAGCATTTCTCTTGCTTTAAACAACGAAGTTGGACTGCCATCATAGAAGAGGTTGTGTACTAGTGCGGCTGCAATCATAATTTCAATATACGTCTGGTTGCCGTGGTTAGTGATTTGTTTTTTCTTTTTAAGCATCTCAATCATGCAGTCACACACTTTGTTGGCTTCAATTAGTTTTTCGTCGGTGCCGTATTGTTCAAGCGACCGAATAAGAAATTCGCGAAGCTCTGTAAGCTGTAGTCCGTTAAAATGACGACCATCGGGGCCTTTAAACATTGTTTCAAAATCATACAGTCCGGTAAAACTACGACAGTCGTGGCATTCAAGCTTTGTTTCGCTATTACAGTGAATCATATATGCTCACTCCTAACTACGATTTTTTCCTTGACTATCATGCGTGCCAACAAATCTGAACGATGTTTTTGCGTATTGCAAGTGTTGAATTTTTCGTTCTGACCACATTTGTTTAGGCATTTTACATGGCTTGGATTATATGCCCGGCAGCCGTAACATAGTGGGCAAGGTTCAAAGTTTATGCAGTTAATAATAGCACCTTTGACATCATTAGCCGTCTTTTGTTTACTCCTCATGCTGAGCACTCTCATCATCCTCCTCGATCAGCTCTTTGTTGTCGTTTGAGAGTTTATGAATGTGGTCAAGACAAAGAGTTACATTAGTGCTGTTGACTGCAAACCTTACAACTTTTTTGCCTTCGAGCATGCCTTTTAACGCAGTTTGTGCGGCAGCAATTCCTATGCGATCGTTCTTGGTTTTTTCCAAAGCACACAATGCACAGATATCGCTGCGTGTGCCAAAATAAATATAATCTTTACCTGTTGTAATCCCAAAAATACCCATAACATATCTCCTTACATCTTTGATTTTTTATAAAAATCTGTATACCAGTGTAAAGCTATATCAATAGCCAATAGAGCAATTATTGTAATATCAAGCACAGTATTCATTAGTAAGTAAGCCTCCTAAAAACTAATTGGTGTAGATTAGCGCATCATATCGTTTCATCGTGTCGACATCACACTCAGATATCTTAGAATAATTGGGTGTGAAGAAGTGATAACTTTTGCCTTTGTAGCTAGATTTTTTGTTTTTGGCCCAATCTAATTCAAGGATTGGCATCTTCTCGTCAGTATCTTCTGCATTATAGTAGATAGTAGCAGACTGTTTATTGCGGTTAACATCATTATGGGTTAAAAACAAGACGCTGGCTTCGTATATATATCTGCCTGATTCCTTGACATCGGCTACTATAGGCCTGCGGTTTTGTTCAAACTTCTTTAAGTGAAGCGAACCAAAAATCGGGCACTTAAGTTCTGTTACTGACCACCGCTTTACCTCTTTTGCAATATGGTCATTAAGTTCCTTGTCTGAGTTAAATTTCTTATTACCAAAAGTTATATCGCTTAGTGAATCAATTCCTATAATAATGTTGTATTCAGGGTCATACGCCTTAATATACATTTGCACTTTTTTGGCATGGTCTAGTAATTGTTCGCCACAGGTTATTTTCTCCCCATCAGTTAGCATAAACTGTTTGTTAAGGCTCTTAAGGTAAGCAAGTCCTGTTTTGCGTTTTTCTAACCATTCAGCATATACAGAGGCGCCTTCTGCTCCTTCGTCAATCATGTCTTGATAACGTTTTGGCTTAGCAGCGACAGATATCGGGATTAATTCGTTCATGGCAATAAGCCGCGGAATCAATTCATCTTTAGAATCATCTAGCGAGTAATAAATTCCAAATAGTTTGTTTTCAGGATTAGTACAATAATCAAACAAGAGATTTAACATAATCGCGCTTTTACCGCTATTTGATTCACCTGCAAACATATATAGGCCGATACAATCTAGTCCTTCCATTCGCTTATCAAACTCTGGAAAGCTAGGGCAGCTATAACCTTTTCCTTTAGCCCATGCTCTTGCTTCAAAGGAGTCGTACTCGCTTTCTGCCAGTTCAAAGTATTCTTCCATTTCAACAGAATATGGATTTTTGAGAAGGTTTTTGGTTATAGATTTATCTTCGGCCATGTGTTTTCCTCCGTCCTAGTTGTTAAGTTTACATTCGTTTCCTATGCACACACCCATTTCCTTGAATACAGCACATCCATATGTTTTGCCGGTGTGTAGCATTTGATAAGCACTTGTCGCGGTAGTGCATAGCTCCTTTTCATCTAGGGGAGGATCATTAAGTTCATTCCATTCTTCAAGAATTGCAATAACGTCCTCAAGTTGGTGCCCTGACTGCATTAGAGACGACGCCAAGGCAACTGTAGTATTGTTTCGCTGACCTTCTTGGGAACCTACACTAAGAATTTCTTTGACGCATGGAAGCAATGGTTTGGGCGTCGCAGGAATTGTAAATTCCTTTTTTTCTTTGTTATCAGTTTTTTCTTTGCTTCTCGTAACAATATCGATTATGGTATGAAACTTACAAGCGCCGTAGGTCGATATTTGAGGTTGTATAAAGTGAATTTCTCTTGGCTCTTTAGCCCACTCTCTCATTGAGTTAAGTGTGCAGTGCCACAGCATTGGGATAGGTACTGGAACTTTGTATAATCCTGTTTTTCCATTAATACTGTTCGGTATCCGAAATAAGCGTTTACGGTCATAAATACGAGTATCAATCGTTGTGCATTTCATCTCGTCTGCAACATTTATTGCAATCGCTTTAAAGATTTTATTCAAATCCTTATGCGGCACTACTCCTAGCGCTAGAGCAGGAATGATTACGTGAAACCCTTTGGCTCCGGAAAAATAGATTTGAAACATGTCTCTTGGAATTTTAAAGTAATCTTCGAGGTATTGAATTGTTAATATGGTATCTCGATTAACCTTTTTGAAGCTTAATTCGTCTTCGATATCAATATCTAGGTCAATATAGAAAGAACCATACAAATTACACTCGTTGATTTCATTAGTTTCATAGCTGTAAACCCCATAATATATATCCGTGTTATTGAAGTTTTGAATATGGGTTTCAACTTTACTATCAAACAAATCATTTCTTGTTAAGTAAATATTGCGTTGAAAAAAGCCATCGCGGATGCCACCCAACTCACTTATGAACCCATCCATTGTTCTGACCTCCAGACAATTCTGTTAGCCTTATGAAGCGCTGCTTGAGCTGTCATGTGCTTAAGACGATCATATACGCACGTTTCATGACGAGTAAGGTCAAGCACGTTCGTGATTCTTGCAATCTGGTTCTGGTCAGAATTACTCTCGTTAATAAGCGACAGAACGAAATCTAGTGTTCGTACAAAACCAAGTTTGCTATATTTGCCTAATAGGTAGTTGAAAGAGCCTGCATCACGTTTGCGGTCTACTAGGTCTGCACTTATCATTAGTGTGTTGTAAAAGTAATCGATCAGTTGGTCTATCGTGAAGCGTATGCGCATTTCTATGTAAAAATTACTTGTCTTCGATACCCCTGTATGAGGATTAAACTTTGGAACAGGTGGCAGGATATGTAGACTATGGTGGTAATAATACATATTGCGTTCAATCAGACTATTTTCCCATAACCAGTCTGGAAGTGCTTCGGGTGTTAGGCAGTCGCCTGGCCTACTGGTTTCAATTGCTTTAATGACTTCAGCTTCTTCAATTCCTGAATCAAACAGATAATCTATTGTTGCTTTTGTGATCATCTTTTCTCGATCAGTGCTATGCGGATAGTGTCCAATAGTGTTTATATAATAAAACTCTACATAATCCACCGTATCACTCCTTTTGTTCCTGCTGCTGCTTCCAAGCAAATAATGCCTGCTCAAGAATATAACCAGCTTGTGCAGTTTTGGAGCGTTTTTTCTTTGTGGCAATCTCAAGGAGTATGCCATGCGCGTCTTGTGATATCGGCGCGGAGATTACCTTTACGGCGTTTTTGTCGTATGCCATACATACCGACCTCCTCTTGTTAACAAGTATAACACACATGTTAATAACTTAGCAAGTAAAAGTTATTAACTTTTCAATATAAATTTATGAACCGACTCACTCCAACAGACGATATCAGTATTTAACATGTAAAGTGTGTGGTTAACAAGCGGAGAATATTAAGTTATCGACTAGCGATTTCTTTAAATGCCAAACTAATCATGCTCCGCACCAGCGGCTGCTTAATATAAATTTCCTTGGTATTGCGGGCAATGATGTTTTCTGTTAAGCCTTTAGATGTTGCAATCTCGTATTGAAGCAAATCGTTATCATAAACCATATAAATTTTCGTGCCTTGAGACGTACAAGTGCTATCATAGTAGCCCTGTTGGTCACGTATACTGATATCTTCTGTAAGCCAGTCGATATAATTGTTTTTTTCGATACGAGCGATGACGTACGAATCGGTATCAAACTCCGCGTTGTAGAAATACAAATGGCGCAAACCAAATGGGTATTTACCGCTGCGGTTTTGATAATTAACAGTGATATTCATAACAAGCTTATAGAGGTTATATTTGGCATCCATCATAATTCTGCATGCGCCAACTTTGTTGATAGGCAGCGTGACAATGTAATCCGGAACCGTAGACTGCATTAAGTAGCTCTGAATCTTATAAACCTCGATACTGTCTATTGTAAAACTACCTGGTAAATATGGAGCTATTTCTATCATATTAAACTGAGTATCTCCAAGAAGGTCGCCTACATTTACTTCTACTTCTACCTTAATATTCGGCACATCATACTCGTCAAAAGCGATTTCTTTGCCAGCAATACTGTCGTGCATTAAAATAGCTCTGTTCTTCTCATTAGGAACGTCGTTAATGCGCACATTCGCATTGTTTTTAAATACAGGTCCTATGGCTGTTTCAAAGTTAAAAACATTATTTGGAGGTCTTATAAACTTAGGGTGTATAGTAGAGCCATATATATCAAATTTGCCGGCAAGACCGTTCTGGCGCGCAAAAACAATCCGGTTATGCAAATCTTGGCTACTAGCTTCGTTTAAAAGCTCCTTTGCATTTAGCAGTTCTTGCATAGAGTATTCCTGCTCATTTTTAATTACTGCCAATTTATTGGTTAAATCATTTTTGATTAAATTGATATCAGAATCTATTTGAGCAATTGAAGCCTGGGACTCATAAAGAATATTACTTAAGTCTTTTGAATTCATTTTAGAGATCATTGTAGTCCTCCTATTCAAACTGATGTACCAGCGACAGTAGTTCATGAGACAATGTTTTATCACCTGTAAGTTGGTTAAATACGGTATCAAATTCAGATTTGACCTGTGCCAACTGATTCGCAACACCTTGATTTAGACGCTGTTCCAAGAGGATGATTTCGTTGTGCAAATTTAGTATGTTGAGAATAAATTTATCATACTCATATGGGCCTCGATTACGAAAATTATAAAAAATCATCATTCATCTAACACCTCCAGTGACACTAATTCCTTGATTGCGATTATGTTGATCGATACAGGATCAGCGCCTACTCCGACGATAGTTACTTTGACATCTTCATATGTTACTGCTTCACCTGGAAGGAGTTCTTCCACAAGAAAGTCATGAAGCTGTATGGGCGTTGGATAATACAGCTTTTCGCTTTTAACAACTCCGTTGTTACGTACTGCGTATATTTTGCCGTCAGTAACAAAATTAAAAGCGAAGTCACTATCACACTCCAGAACGATTTTGTGGCGTTTTTTAAGGTTACTAACCATCGTTCCTGTGAAGTTGCGGCTAATCGGTTGTTTTGCAAAGTCAAAATTGATGAAAGTACCGTTGTATACATAAAACTCGACCCTTCCCGGTTTAGGGATAATACATGGACTACCTTGCGCTTTAGGTATGAGTGTTAGTATTTTGCTGGTATCATAAACTGCTAAAGTATCTTGGCCGCCAAAAACAATATATTGACTATCTGCTTTTGGTGTAAAATTTTCAATCGCAAGTTGAAAGGACGTGTTAATAACCTGGTTGGCAGGCAAGTTATAATTGTAAGTTACGGTGTTAGCTTCACCTGGAACTTTTAAAAAATCTTTGTTGTAACTGTATTGTGAACAATTCTGGTTGTCAAAGCTAAAAACAACTGTGTCCGCTGGTATATTATCAGCTTCGAAGATACATGCCAGCCGCGAACCTTTTGTAGCCGTTAGTGTGCCTAGCGAAACTATGGCCAGACTATCTTGATATTGTATATCAAATCCGCTTGCCTGAAAAAGGATTGTTTTGCCAAGTGATGTGCTGCCGATTTCTAGCTGAGTCTTGTAACTATACTTGCGAGCCATGTCCTCCATTTCAGCTAGGTGACAATCCACATAAGCTTTAAGATTAACATATTCTTTGACGGTCAGTTCGTATGTTAGTTTATATAAAAAGTATAAATCTTGCCAGATTAATGCCATATCTTGATTGAATTTTTCAGTGTCAAAGATGCGCCCGGGAGACGCTTCAAGGTAATTAAAAATAGCCAGCCTGGTATTGATATTGTTTATGCGGCTTTGTATTGCGATATCATCAGGATAAATACCGCGCTTAGCAAGGTCTTTTATAATTTGAGTTTTGTAAAAATCAATCTTTAGTACTGCATCTCTATACACCTTTTGTCTCTCCTTTGCCGAAACACACTTTAATATTGGATAAATAAGGCGTTTCAGCTTCACTAGGAGCGGTTATGACGACAGTAAGGCTGGCGCTCTTAATACTTTCATCCACGTGCTTAATCGTTGTATCAGTGCTGCTGTAATCCAATGTTTTGATGACCTTAACGCCCTGGCGTTGTGAATTTATCGGAGTCACTTCGTGATCTACTCCGTTAATATTCAAGATGTATTTAAAATAATTAGCCGAAGGGAAATGCTCTGGCACGTATTCGTTTGCAAAAATTGCTATGCTTTCGACAGGCGTAGTAACGAGTTCATTAGTGTGCAATGCGGTGGTTCTCACAAAGGTTCCTGCACGAGCTTGTATATTATTAATACGGATAATATGTCGTTTAGCACTATCGATTAAAACAATTGTTTTTTTGGGATTTTCCGCATCAGTCGTATCCAAATTTTCAAAAGCAATCTTATCAGTTGTTGTCTCGTAGGAACGGAAGATTATTTTTAAATATTTAGTCTGAGGAAAACAGATAATCCCAGAGCCATACGCGTATGTACCCGAGTCATATTTTGCATCCGGATTGTTAATCTGGATCGGCTTAGAGAGTGTTGAAACAAAAGTAGCGCCATTATCGGCCGAGATTAAAATATCTTTAATGGTAGTATTAATAAAGTCGCTTGTAATCTTGATAGTATTGAAATAATTATCAGCACCGACTATGATGCCACATTCAGCTTCTTCTTTGTCAAAGTTAATAATTGGAGGAAATAACTTTTCACTTATGTCAGCTGTTAACCTGGAATATTCATATGCAGTAATTATACTGGAGTCAATCATAAATTCATGTTGTGACGTATCGATAGTGTCTTGGAGGAACTTGTCATTTTGGTAAACATATTTGTTGCCTTCATAACCATTGCCGCGGACTTGTAGGACTTGAAGTGGAACTGGCTTTAAACTGCTGGCGTATGCCATGAACGTCGTACCGTTTTCAGTGGAAAAAGCACCTTCAAAATCATCATCGGTCAATGTAATAACTTTAGCGAATTCGCTGTAATTACCACACAGGATATTGATATCTCTAAGGCGCTCTTCTTCCTGGCGTAGCTGATGGTCTACTACATCTAAACGCAATTTCATATCTTCCATGAGACTGTTAAAAGCTTTCGCTGAATCTGAGATTTCACGATTAATTATCGCCATATCCAAGCCAATATCAATGAAAACTTCATTGATACTAGCTACGACCGGTTCATCTTCCGGATGGACAGAAAACGGTGTATATATTGGTTCGTACATGTCCTTTTTAACCAATTCAGCAGATTTGTCTACTTGGTTATTTTGAATCAAGTCTTGCTGGTACGCATATTTGATTGCTTCTATTCCTACTCTGTCCATGGAACGCCACCTCCGTATTTGCGAATTAACATATTCGTGATACAGGAAGACTCAGCAGTATCACTGTAGAGACGTTGAATAACTTTTATACTTATCGTTGTGTTTTCAGGAAAGTATTTATATGCATTGAGCGGCGTGTAGCTGATTGTGCAAAGTTCACTCTGTAAGTCTAAATCGTCTAACCCATCAATACTGCGACTTCCGATGGCACCGTTCTTTTTAATTTCGACACTTTTTTTGGTGTCAACATCAAATCGCGGATTCATATTGAAGAAAAGTTTTTCGTTTATTACCCGATCACAGGAAATCGGCAGAATCGGAATTTCCTTTGTTCCATCAATAATATAAAATTCTATTGAGCAATTATCATTAGTAAACATATCGGCAGCTAGTTCAATATAGCTGCAGCGGCCGATATTAATGTCTTTAAAAACAACCCCACAGACTGGATTGTTCAAACGATAGTGTGATGTAATTTCGTCAATACCAAAGAAGTAAGTTGTATTTGTTATATCCTGCGTATTTAGAAACGACGCAGGCTGAGGGTTGTTAAAATACTCTATCGGGTTTGGAGGTGGCGGCTGTGGGAGTACAGGAGCTTCGTACGGGCCGACAATATCAGTTGTTACTTTTTCTATTTCGGCAGCCGGTGTGAAACGCCAGCCATTGTTAAGAGATTCAACAATACCGCTGTCGTTCTGAATTATGATTTTATCATCATTAATAGCATTCTTGCTTAGTTGATTGCGGGTGATTGTAGTCCGCAAAAACCTTTGTAAGAAACTCATACACTGTCTCCTCCAAATTTTTGTGCCATTGCAATATTACGCTTATCAACTTCAGCTTTTGATTTCTGCCAGGCTTTGGCTAAACGATGGAAGGCACCTTGGTCTGCTTTGTTTTGCGCAGCACTAACTAACCTGGTTATATCATATAAGCTAGTCATACTTGCATTACGGCTGAATCGTTCATCTTGGATTATGTTCCAAAAGTCTTTTTGAGCTCTGGATATGTCAATTTTAAATGTCTCGATTTTATAATTGATACAATTGATTGATATTATTATCCCCTTTGCGGTTTTCGGTGTACTACAAGCATTATGGATATTGCCAGTTGGCTCTTCTACGTCTGATTCGTTGATATACTTCACATTAACTACATCGCAATTTGAAGTCTTGATATTTAAGAAATTGCATTTATGTAGGCCATCAAAGTTAATGGTAATCTCTTCTTTTATTCCGCCATTAACAGGAGTCTCAAGCGTATAGAACACACGGTATGGATTGCCAACAACAAGGGCGTCCAGGTTGTCGCGATAATGTGGAAACATCTGTTTTTTCTCTGCATTTTTAAACAAGGTTTCCTCAATTTTTTGGCCGGACTGAATTATTTTACCACTTACAATTTCAGATGCCGGAATAATGGAACCGTCTCGATCGCGAACTATTTCATTGTTTTCAGTAAAAGAAATTTCACAAGCTACGTACGTTGTGTCCTGATAACTATCTGCATTATGTTCGATAATCTTTAGTTTAGACTCAAATTTGCGACTTTTGTCAGCAAGCTCTTTCATTACATATTCACGGCAATAGTTTTGTACGTCTTCAAGTACTCTGGTTTTTTCATACAAATCGATTAATTGCATTTCAATGCTGCTAAAAGCCATATTCATATCTAAAGAACTCATTTTTTCATTTATATCATTAATGCTAACAGCAGCTTCTTGTGTTAAAAAATCTATAGCGGCGTGATAATCAGTGGATGTTTGTATCATTTTGCAATCACCTCGCTGTATATATTACCGAACATTACCCCTATAATCAGCAAAAGAGGACGGAATTTCTTCCGTCCTCTGAATACTAGATTGTGCGATCCATACTTAGCACTAAGTCATGAATTCGACCAACGAAGTCTGTTTTGTATTTTTGGTCTTCGTACATGCCAGAGTATTCTGTATGCCAATAAATTTGAAGCTCAAAATCATTGAAATACCGACTCTCCATCTCTTCTCCGAGATAGTCTCCTTCATATATTAACCGATCAGATATGCGAACATCTTTCTTGTTTCTGTCAGGCATTACTGTTGTCAGCGGCAATGAAATCTTTACCTGGTCTTCAATAACGAAATTACAGACAGATGAGCTCCATCTAATTCGTCTTGCTTTTAAAGTCACCTGATAGCCCGCCCGATAAACTGGATCGTTTGGTTCAGCATACAAGCCTTTAGCAATAATAATCTCTGAGGAATTCTGGTTATTAATGCGTCGGATTGTAGTGCCGATAATAACATCTTCATCGTCTTTACGTAAGCCAAAACCACCCAGCTCGCTCATGTCATAATTGAAAGTAATGCCATCTTGTTTTTTGACTGGCAGAGCGCTGCTGTCACTGTATACATCAGCTTTTGGTATATTTGTTGTGTAATAGCCTTCGCGCGCGATACGCAGCATCAAGCGAGCTCGTGATATTGTAATAGGCTCATGTGTGCTAAATTTGGCACTATATACGCCTTCGCGGTGCGGAACAAAACCATTGTTGATTACACCTCTAGTTGTAATACCATAATGCATGTCGCTTGCGTTAATAAACGTATCGGTCGTAAGGCCGGTGATGCTGGAATTATTGGATTTCTGTACGTAATTATAAGTGATGTTGTTTAACTGCAAGTCGCCCATAGTATTATCTTCTCGCTTGTTTTGCAAGAATACAAGTTCATAATAATTGTTATTATCAGCATCTAGCGCTTCAATAATTGCGCAGTAGCGGACTTTATGCTCCATAGTATCTGGAGTATTTAACAATGGAAACTTGGTGCCATCGTAAAAATCGAAACTAATAATGCGCTCACCGTAAGATGCGTCATGCATCAGGGGCTGGCTTTTGGCTAAAAGAATTCCATCAGCCTCGGCTTGAATTGGGTTCTTCCACTCCGCAATATTTCTCTCATCGATTATGTAGCACATAAGGGCACCTGGAGAACCATATGTTTTAACTTGAATATCAAACTTAACAAGAAAGCCTTTCTGTGCCTCCGGAATACGAAAGGTATAACCAAATCCGGTGTTCTTTGCCTTGATTGGCCGGCGCAGGCGGTAGGTGTCATCATTTAAGCAGCTATGCATTTCTTTGCCGTCAGGCAGCGATACTGCACTCTTGAGAAAACAAAAGGCTCCGTCGGTTACTTCTCCGAGGCTCTTATAGATGTTAACTTTGTTGGCCTTGAGGTCGTATGACGTAGATGGAGTAAATGTCAGAGTTTGCCCATCAGTAGATTTTGCAGTGATTTGAGCAACATGGTAACGTTCCATATCGGTAATATGAAGGACAATCCAATCGCCCTGATCGAACTTGGGAAACAAGTTGTCTTGGATAACGATTTCGCGATTATTGAAAGAATCTTCAATGTTAGTCGCAATAATTTCCGCCTCGTGAACTGGTTTGTTGTATTTAAACAAATCGTGATAACCAGCATATGACTTATAATCAGTAACAACACCGGACTTAGCAAGCTCCATGCGGAGCTGATAGAATTCGTCTCTGAGGTTGCGGATTTCATCGGAATAAACTGTTTTTATTTTAGATGAATCATTTATAATGGAGCCGCCCTCAGTTTTTGTCATATAATCAGATGCAGGAAGGTTACCGAGATGTACAGCATTCCTTATTGTAGTTCGGTCAGCAGGAGAGACGGCAACAGCAATGTTTTCTGCATTGATTCCGCAAACTTGCTCAACATCTGTTGCTTTATCTGTTTTCGATATAAAATCGTAAACAATGTTAAGTGTCTGAGCAATGTCGTCCATCGGTAAGAGCGAAGTAGAGACTTTCGTAATTTCATTGTCAGCCATTGGGTTACCTCCACTCAAGAGTAATTTTATTTTTGATTTTAGGAACATAATCTTGTCCGTACCTTGCTTTGTAAGCCAGGCGCTTGTCTTGGTGTGATTGTAGGTAGGTGTAGAGCTGGTCTGTGCAAAGGCTTTCCACAACCGAACTACTTAGAATGGTGATACATCCACGGGCTCTGTCTTTACGATATCCAAAGTTACATCGCAAACCGGTAAACAAGCCGTTTATAAAAATCATGATTTCATCTGATGCTTCCAATATTTCTTTAGGCATATCGTATTTGACGATATCAATATCCCAGTTGTTAAGCTCTTCCCATAAAATTGTTTGTTCTTGACGATCATAGTCTTCTTTGATTTCTATCAAGATTTCATCAGGACAAGTTAAAGTTATTTGCTTAGTTGACCCGTCAGGAAAAAGAATGGGTTTTGTAGGATAATTGTCTTTGCTGCCAATAAGAGCTGTCGTAGTGTCTTTGAATAAAATAGTGTAATTATCCAGCACTGTAAAGCTTTCTTTTTGCTGTCTTATCCCGCTTACCCAAACAGACACCCGTCCAGGAAACAACGGCGTTGTCGTTTTATAGACATTTGGTGCTATCATATTTGTATAATTAAGATATTCTCTTCTTGCTGTCTTCTTTGAGCCAGCCTCCGCATATTGAATTACATATGTAATTTTACCTGTAACTGCTTGAGGAAGACTAAAGCCTGCACCGTCCAAATGTTCGCTCACCCAATATTGTCGAACTCCATTAACATAAACCGACAAAGAATTGGTTTCAGGAAGATATGTGTTATCGATATAAAATTCACTTTGGTCATATGCTAAGAACGAGCGCACTACTAGAGGTTTGCTTATTGTGTTGGCAAAATTATACGCATAAACATAGAACTTATCATTTTTAGTAAAAGGGATATTTAATTTAATTGCGCTCAAGGTGTTTTCATAGCTGTAACAAATTGATTGCATATTAGCAATATCTTCTGAGCTTAATGGTTCCCACTGTTGCTCATAGCTGTTATAAATCAACCATTCACCGACTGTTCGGTCAAGATCAGACGCAATAAACAGCTTCATTTCGCCGTCAGTTGCTGTTAATTCTACTTCTTCTTTTGTGCTGACAGTTGCAATTGCCACATTATTGCATATAAGATATCCGTTCAGAAATACAAGCGATTCATCAACCCTGCCAGTCACCATAGCTGGCATTAATGCTGTTTCATCGTACAGGTTGTGGTACTTATCCTTCAAAAGAATATATTCTTGGTTAAGAGCCAAAGAGTTTGTTGTTACTGTGCCGTTTACATTATCTCGAACAATGTCTTCTTTTTTAACCAATAAGCCATCAACAAATAAAATAATTCCTTCATTGGAAGCAATTTTGGTAGTGTCAAACAGTATAGCGGGTTTGCCAGATAAGTCTGTTTTGTTTACATAAGCGGCAGAGTAAAACATATCATCATTTCTTAAGATATCGGCCAGCTCAATTATTGACCAAACCATGTTACGACGTGCACCAACAACATAAAATCTATCTTCTTCGGATTCAACGTTACCTGAACTTGGATGCACTGCTTCACCGTTTATAAAAATGAGCGGTTGAATATATTTATGATATGTTTTAATAATGCCGCGTCCGTCTAGCGTATACTCACGAATCCAGCCGTATTCGTGTCTGTAATTACGCATAACTGATACTTCGAGATTGGAAGTTTCTTCTTTGATGTTTACTACTTGGGACAACCCATCGTAGTCGAAGTTGGTGTTTTCTAAGTCATAACCTTCTACAAATACGTTAATAGGGCCGCCATAATCGGCAAGATAATAGCTTGTTGTTGTATCGGTACTACAAGTCTTTGTAATGCGCCCGTTTGATTTAAGCCAAGAAAAATGATAGGTTATAGCCAATAGGTAATCAAAATTTTCTGAAGCTCCATAATTTAAGTAAATACCTTCTGGAGTTACGATATAGTCACCAACGTCTTGAGTTTTGCCGGGACGCAAAAGACTGCCATAGTATTCACCTTTACGAAATCCATAAAATTCTGTATTAAAAGCAGAAAGATGAATAGCAGGGCTTAGTTTGTTTATTTTGACAAAACGTTTTTCGATACCAGTTAATTTTCCAGGGTTAACATGTGTAAAAGAAGGAGTGTTGTTAATCAGTTTGATTTTTGGATATTCTATGGTAACCTTATTGATTTCTTCAAAATCAGGCTCATGTTTGCCATTAATGAAGAATTTTCCCACATCTATATTAGGCACCAAAAATTGACACATAACATCGGCCGGGATTGTTTCAATTGGGAAGGTATCTATAATATTCGGATAAACCCAGTTTGGGCCAAAGGTTTCGGTTTCAAGAAATTGAGCGTTATTTGGCACATCTAATTTGCCATCAAGTACGGCTTGGCGATAAGCATCATTAACAACCATTCCACCTTTTGGATTAAGGGGACTTAAAAGCAAAAAATTTTCAAACGCTGCAATATTGATATCGGAACCGTCTTCTATAAGTGCTTTAACAGGGCACCATTGCGCGCCATCGTAATACATAAGCATACCATTGTTCAGCCAGAGCTGACCAAGCACAGGATCGCCCGGAGGAAAAATACTAGTGATTTGATCTACTATTCTAAACTTGTTAGCAAATACATTAACCCATTCTCTTGCCTCTTTGTTGTAGTAGTTTAGTTCGTTATCTTTTAAATTTAGCCACAAAGAACCGTGGAGTTTAGCGTCAGGCGATGCTTTATTGCCATCAGGGATATCTAGCAGATGTTTGAGGGATTCATATATTTTATGCAGTTCTTCATTTAACAACATTTCTGATTGGCGACCAGAAGTAAATTTGCGATCATAAGGCAAGGCCATTGTCATATCACCTCTTTTTGCTTGTCAAATCTAATAACGGTATTACCCGGTATTTTGGGTTTATAAACAAAATGGACAGTGTTTCAACTGTCCATTTCTTCATCCGAAATATACAATGCCATTTTCTTTTACTTTTTGCTGTTGCCAACTTTTGGCTTCATTGGAGCAATCATTGATTATTATGTTAGGAGTGTGAATTGCGGCATATTGAATAATGTCATAAGTTGCTCGCCGGCTAAATAAAGGGCTTATTGTGCAAAAGTGTTTTGTAGCGTAGCGATAATTGGTTGATTTCCCCATATGGTACGCATTAAAATCACAGGTAATAGCAACTTCGCCTAAATTTATCTGTTCGATCCCAATCTCTTCAAGTTTTTTAAGTTTTTCTAAAGAAACTAGATGTTGTACTGTGTCGACAGTTGCCGGAGTTTCAATGTTAACATGTGCAATATGTTTTTTAGCCAACCTCATTTTCTCTAGCATTTCATTGCTAAAATCAGTGGATCCCCAATGGAATCTAATCTCATTTAGCCCCAGATTTTTTAATAATAGTAATTGGTTTTCTGTTATAAGCAAGCCGTTTGTGTACATCCACTGATATACATCCAAATTATTTGCTTGAACAAAACTCATGATTTCTTTGAGTTTGTCTGTGTACATCAAGGGCTCTCCACCTGTGTAACTAAGCCCACGAATTTTTGTTTGTTGGCCAAGTATTGTTTGCTTCAATTGTTCTATAGGCATTTTCTGAGTAGCGTTTTTATCTTCTTGAATTGCTTGTTTGTCATAAATACTGCCTTGTGCGCAGTATTTACATTTGGCATTGCATAGATATCCAAGATATATACACATCCATGTGCCGGCTTTACAGCATTGACAACCTAGTGATAATTGCTGACCATTGTTCGTATAAACCGTATGACCTTCATCGGCAATACACAGATATTGTTCTATGTTATTCTGTGCATTGCGAATTTCTCCCAAAAACTCCACCATTTGTTTCAATTGTTAACCCTCCACTATCATCTGGATCCGGTCAAAGCTGGCGCTAATAGCATCATAGTCTTGATTCATCATTGACAGGTTTAACTTAGCAATCATCAGATGTTCGTCGTTGCCATACTGTGTTTCGTATTCTTGAATGGCTTTCGACAATTTTGTTTCATTTTTGGTATTGCCGGCAGAATAATACAGAAACAATACTTGGTGTATATCTTTAGCAATATCGACCATTTTAAGTTTGAACAGATTAACAACAGACAGTACCCTTGCTTCATCTTTAGCATAAAGCGCCCCTTCGAGAATAGCACTTAAAATATCATCCTTATGCATATTATAATCAGCCGCTTTTTTAGTAACAAAATCAATCCCTTTGACAATATCGACACGATCGCTTTGCATGCTATGGATGATGTAAGCCATAAGCAGTGTTTGGACTTCAGCTTCATTTAACATTTATTTCTCCCTCGTCTTTCATCATATTGGTATATTCAGTTTCAAACGATAGTACGATAGGCGCGTAGTTGTAATTCCAAAAATGATAATATGAACTATCCGCATAAGTAATCTCTAACTCGGTAGTCGTTAAAAAATTGATTTTTACGTTATTTTTTTTGAATTCAAAAACTAACTCTGTAAGCGTTGTGATGTATTCAAAAACTTGCTCCGCTTTCATCTCGTCAAATAACAAAAACAAGACTGTGATTTCTTTTTTGCCTGATTCAATTACTTTTATAGCGTCTTCTTTGAAGCAAGATAAGAATAGCGGATCGAGCATCAGAAGAATATTGTCTTGATTTTGTGGCACAGCAGTGTTGAGCAGATCACGACCATAAACGAAATAGCTTTTATTATTTATTTCGTAAATATTTGTTTTTATTTCTTTAATGCTTAGCATTGCGAGCTACCTCCGTAATTGCTTTCATAAACCGGCAGATAGTTTCGCCGCCATATTGTGCAATTTTGACTTCGCAATTTCGACAGTATTCGAAACAATCGCAGTTTATACAATGTAATTCGCGAAAGGCCTTAGCTTTGTTATAACCATAGTTTTTATCAATCTCACCGGAGCATGATTTTGATATGCCGTCCGGAGAAAAATAGTAAAGTCCGCATTTAGTAACATCGCCGGTGCCTTGATGGAAATGCTTATAATCGCATTTTATTAATTGGTTCTTAATTTCTTCCAAAACATAGTCGTCATTTAGTTCAGTTAACTTAAACACATCATATTCTACTCTTGGCGTGGCCTTAGTTACCTCCATAATGCGCCATATGTGATCAGCGATATCGGTTAAGTTTTCTTTGCCGTCTATGACAAAGATAGAAAATACCCGCCCTCGATTTGCAAAGCCACGTATTGTATCTAAGTGCTTCTCGCTTAAACGAAAAATGTTTTTCTGGCTATTATCAAAACCGAGTGTTAATCCAACATCTGGGTAGATATCAAGCACTTGTTTTATGCGTATAGGGTCATCAAGCAGCTCGCAGTTGGTGAAAATTGTAATATTCGGCTTTTCAAAAGGCGCTTCAGTAAAGCGTTTTAAAAGCTTGCATGTAAAATCAATATTCCAGAGCGCCTCACCACCTGTAAGACTTACACGAGTGTTTTTATTGATTCTGTTAGGAAATTTATTAATAAAAGCATTCAAGCGCGCCCATAACATTTCTTGATCTTGCAACGTATATTTATCCATAGTATGTCGGACTAGACAATATGGACAAGTCATATTACACAATCTAGTGCTGCTTATAAAAATTTCATGAATCATATCTGCCAAAAAAACTTTTTTTAACATGTATTTTCTCCTAAATTAGTTTACCAAGGTCCGCATCCAGAACATCCGGAACAACTGCTGCAGCTTGTGCAGCTCCCGGAACAACTGCTACAGCTTGTGCAAAGATTTATACAGCTTACTGCACAACCAAAAGCACACGAACTTGTACATGTTCCTGCGCAAGTGCCGGAACAACCTACACACAATCCTGTACAGTTGGAAGCACAGTCACTAGTCGGATCAGTAAACGGCTTGCTCTCTAATTTATTGATTTCTACACGCAGTTCTTTGATATGGACTCCGCGAATTATTTTTACTCCATTTACTGTCAGCGGAGTAAAATTTTTGGGTGCAATTGCATTTATTAGATTGCGCAGTTCTTCGATGTGAACTGGAGCAATAGCTGTGATGCCGACAGCCAATGTTGAACTAAAAGCTGCTGCGCCACGACCACGACGAAGTGATTCAGCAATTAGTGCTGTTCTTAATTGGTTAATATGATAGTCATAAACGCGAGTTTTTGCTTCTTCTATATCGTCTATCCAGTAAGTAGGCACATAATCCTCTCCTTTACTTCAAAATAAGTTCTTCAAGCGACAGTCCTTCTGCTTCGGCTATCCTTGTGTAATAATTAAAACACACTTGTTTGCGCTTTAAGTGAAAATCACAAAGATGAATAGTGCGATCAAAAATCGTGCCTAATTCATCGTAGGTTTGGGCAGGACACCAGGAACACCCAGACTTTGCTTCACAAGTTTGACATTTAGAATCTTTGTTAAAATTGCCATAAAACATAAATGGCCAAATTTTATTGTTATCTAGGCCAGTATAAATACTGCCACACAAGAGGCGCCTTTCAGTTGAATTGGTTGCAAATCGTAGACATGGAGCCAAATCACCATCAGGAGTTATTGTTAGCATATGATTGCCGCAACCGCACCAAATTTTTCCACTCATTTCTGGTGTCCATAGTAATGTGATATCCAACAGTGAAACATTGTGATTTTTGTAGCGTTTATTTTCCAACATAAAATTGGCGACTTGTTTCATTTTCTCATGGTAAATTTCGACATCGCCATCTTTCCAAACATCTTCAAAAACCTGATTACAGAATACATCCTTAAGTTCTAGTTCATCGATAAAAAACTTAATGCTGTCCGCCAAATACGGCAGCGACTCGCTATTGAGAGTTGATTTAATAGTATTCCAAGGGAACTGTTGCCTCCACCAGAAGAAGTCTTTCATTACTTGATCAAATGAATTGCTTCTGTTTAAGTCATGAACTTCTTTGACTCCATCTAGTGATACTGACACGCTTGTATGGAGTTTTGTTTTGAGTTCCACAAGGTATTTTTTTACTTCTGGAGTAAATACAGTTCCATTTGTTGTGATACTAATGTATTGATTTTTGCGTGGAAGATTGTGTTTTATAACTTTTTGTTCAATGTAGTCGGTAATAAATCTACACAATTCAAGATTAATTAGAGGCTCTCCACCAATAAGTTCATAGATGTGATTGCTGTCTGGATTTTTAAGTACATACTCTTTAAAGAGAAAATTAATAGCATCTCTAGCAACTTCTTTTGTCATGAATTTTTTGTGCTTATCTTCATAACAATACCAACAGCGCAGATTACAATCTTCAGTAATCTGAAGAGTATATGTCTTGCCGAATATAGATTCGATTCTTTTTTTATAAACCATATGTTTCTCTCCCTATTGAGTCTAGACTCATATTGCCGCACACACTGGTCATAAGGTTTAAGAATTCTTTGTGGTCGATTTTTTCTAATTCAATCGATAGACCAGTGGTTAGCAAGTAATGTTGAGATGCACTGTATTCAAGGAACGCGCGCCGACAGAAATTAACTGGTGGAATATTCTCAAAGCCAGTCATTATCTTAAACTGGAGCTTGTTAATCATACAGCCAGTACAAACGCACCGATGACAAAGTAGGAAATCGGGTGATACCCCTTCTACCCGTTCCCGCATAAGTACGTTAGTCAATATGTTAATAGATATTAACTCGTTACGTTCGGTTAGAGCGGTAGCAGCTAATTCAGCAAGTTTGTGTGTTTCGCCCGCATAGGTCTTGAAATCGGCTTCGTTCCAATCAGCAATATCATCGTTATGATTGTCATCAGAGTATATGACTGCAATTTCCAGTTCACCCGTTGTCATTATTTCTTTGATAGTATCTACCATAACTAGCATTGTTTTTTTGTTCAGATGAAATACAAACATCTTTTCCCCTCCCAAATTGTTTTGAAGTTTGTTAACTACCTAGTGCTTCGTCCTTTATTAACAAGAAAGTATTGTCAATTTCCGCCTGATTAGCAACAAAATCTTGTTTTGTTAAGATGTCTATTTTAACGGTGGCGATGTCAACAGTGATTCCGTAAATATCAGTGTAAGCTTTGATTTGTTCCAAAGCTTCTGTGAACAATTGCTTGCTGGACAGGAAAGCTGTCATAGTGAGAAACAGGCGCTCCCGCTGCGAAGCAGTTATGACATCCATGTATTTCTTCACAATGTCGATCATGTGAGCAACGGATTCAATTTGAGTGTTTCCAACGGCAAACCGCAGAGATTCTGTGATGTCATGCAAAACTTCGACATCTTTTAATTCCTCTGCTGTGAAATAGTTCTTGATATTATTGAGTTCATTTACGCGACCGGTAACAACCATGATACAAAGTGATTTGAAAAATATTTGTTTCTTATTAAACATTGTTATTTTCCCTCCATTTATAGATAGACTGCTCCAAATGGCTCCCATTTGCCGTTTATATAAACTTTGATGGTTTTTTCATTAATATCAAACCAAACTGTTTTGCCACTAACAGGAGAAGAAGGAGCGCCGGTTTGCACAATAAGTGTCTGAATTACATTATCAACGCGCTCGTTGAACTTATCTATCGCTCCTTGTAACGCTCGATCCGCATTATCGCGAGCAGTAGCTTCATTAGCTATTGCCTTATTTATGCGAGTTTCAGCTTCTTGAATTTTTGGTATGTATCTATTATCATGGAAGTGTGTCTGGTTGTTGTCGCCGGTTAACTCAATATTTTCTCTAGCTTTTAATTTATCTGCAATGTCTGACAGGTTCATATCAACTCTAAGCCGATTGCGTATTTCGGCGGCATAAAGTGCAACCCATTTGGTAGCGCTTTGTTTAAACTTTAATAAAGCCATTTGCTTTTACCTCACTTTCATTTATTTTAGTCAATACCTGTCTAATTCAATGATATAGACCTATTTACTAAAATTATATACTCGTGAATTTGGCTGTTTGTAGTATAACTTTGAATTCTAGGTCAGTATCGGCATCATTATAGATTGTAATTTCGTTTGTTGTTGTACTAAAAGCAACTGTTGCGACACCTTCGCTATTGATGTATTTATTTAATGTTCTGCTAGTTGGCACAGAATCCTTAACAAGCACTTGAATGCATAAGTCTTCTGGTTGTATTTGTGAGTTAATTGCAGATACATTTATAACCCAATTAGCTCCAGCGTTAATTGTTTTCGTAAGTTTATAGCCATTTACAGGTGTCGGTTGAGTAATTGTGTGAATAACAGCATTCCCATCGCAAAAATAAAAACGTTGAGTGTTTTTATTGTAAAAGAACCGGCCGCGAGCTATGCCATATCGTTCCATTAAAAAGTCTTTGTCATATGGTTCAGCGTATGTATAAGTTGCTCCTGTAACGTTAAAGACCTTCATTTGGTCTATTCTAAATACTGCTGTTTCTGCAAGCGCTATTGACATATTGGAAACAGTCAGTTTGTCTTGACCAAATATGCCAAACCCAAACTGGCTTGCACCTTTGAATAACTCCATTTGTATATCACTATTGAGATCGAATATGATTTCTCCCTTGTTATTTGCCGTCGTTTGACCAAATGGACAGGTTTGCACTATAAAGATATCCCCGCGACGATATGCAACAATATTACATCCACCTTTCCAGCCGTTATTGCTATCGACAGGTAGTTCAATACTATTGCTGACCAGTAATTGTTCGTCGTCCTTTTTGTAGTTATAATATAAAGCTAAAGTAATTGGATTGCCATCTTGATCTGTACCAATACCGTTTGTACGAACCGCGGAGAGCGTATGATATTTGGTGCCATCAAAAAGACTAGCTAATATGATAGCAAATGCTCCATTTTTATTAAGTGCTGTTGTGTCTGCTTTTACTTGTGCATCAATAGTAAAATAATCTACTTTATTAGCAAACAATGTTCCAACAAATGAAGAAGTAACGGCCGTATTAGAAATCTTTTTATTGGTTGAATCAATAGTAATGGCATTTACTTCTCCTGCTACGGCTGGTTCACTTGAAGATAAGTGCGAAAACCTGGAAAACGGTCCATTCCACATTTTGTTAATTGTAGCCAAGCCTTCTGTTTGTGCGATTGTTTGTTCTGTACTATTTGACACAAAATGACCAACACGCAACATAAGTTCTCCAACCGGAAGACCTGTTCCAGTTGCAAATAAAGCAAGTGCTGGATCTCCGCCAAGTAGAGACATTTTAATTTGATCAATATTTGAATTAATTGTTGTTAGCGCATAATCAGTATTTTTATTTGAACCTGTAGTAATAGCTGCGGTTAAATCGTCGTTCAAATCATTTAAACCAATTTTGACTGTTGATGACCGCAAACTATTGAATTTATCTTCAACCTCTTGTTTGAAATCGCTCAAACCAATTTTGACAGATGATAACCGATAATTAGCCAAAGTGTCGGCTGTTACAGTATTTGATTCTAATGCTGCTACGCGAGATTGAGCGTTTTTGGCTGTATTATTTGCAGTTGTGAGAGTGCCTTCTAGATCAGGTATTTTACTGTTTTTTAGAAAATCAAGTTCATTGGTAAGATATGTCAGATCGAGTGAGCTGCCACTACCGCTACCACTACCTAGGTTGATCTTGTTAAGTACTGCAACCGACAAATCCGATAATTCAATTTTGTCGGTATTATAACGAGCTTTTGAAAGATCATACTTGTCAAGTGTGTTCTTCATATTGTCGAACATGGATTTTAATCCTGGATCAAGCATCGTATAGGCTACTTTATCGGATGGTTTAAAAAAGAATTGAGTGAAGTCGAACTTCTGAGTTGGTGTTAGCAAGCCATCTATTTGAGCTTGTAGCTCAGGATCAAGCATGTATTTTTTAATTCGATAAGGAAACATTTATTGCCCTCCTTTCTATTAGAGATAAGTAGCGCCGAATATTTTCCATGTAGTTCCAGTGTACCACTTGATTACGCCAGCGCCAGTATCGAACCATATTTCCTGATTAGAAATTGGGCTAGGCGGAGCCGATGCGTTAATAGTAAGACGCATGTTGTTAATATAGGAAGGAAAAACAAGCCCGGAAATTTGTCCGTTGCTGTCGGTTAACAATAGTTTATTAGCGCCATAAGTTGCTGGTGAGTAACCGCGCACTGTATCAGTGTCGCCGCCTTTTGCTGGCATAGTAGATGGGAAGTCTTCAATATGTTCAACGAGGTGATGGTGTCCATCATATGATACATCATCTCTGATTTTATAGCCGGACAATGTAGTTGGTTTTCCTGTAATTTCGTCCCAACGAATAGGAGTTGGCACAGGTTCATCTGGCAGACCTATCTCGCTTTCTATGGTAGCGCCGGTATCTAACCAGAAGTCACCGTAGTCACCAGCGCCAGGATCAGGCTGAATATGATTAATAAAAAAGCGCGGATACGGATTGCCGAGACGGAATACTTTGATATATAAAGCAGTAACTTTCATTCCTACAAAAAGTTGTTCAGTAAGTAAAAACCTGTGCTCGTCAACTTCAATTACTCCACCTGATTCAGGCGTACGAGTAACAACATCATCAATATTAACACTTAACAAGTTGCGAAACGGCATATAATCACCTTGCTCAAGTTCAAACAGATGATGTCCTTCTAATGTAATTGCTTTAACCCTGCGTTCACCAGCGGAATTTTCATATGTAAAAGTACCATTGCCATTATCAATGGTAATAACCGTAAAAGACTCTTGCATCATCTTGGAATCACGGGCAATACAAATTTGGCCATCATTTCGTAGACCGGCTGGTATCCAGTCTGTTTCGTCTTCCAGCTTAATGCTCATTATGCCGTTCTTTGGGTTTACTTTAAGCGTACCGGCTGGAATTTGACCCCAATCAAGCTTATTGCTGTTTTCTTCTGTTATTATTAACGCGCGTCCGTCTTGAGTAATGTTTTCACTAACTTTTCTGACGCCGCGTGGTTGAATTGGCAGTGCCATACGTATTTAGACCTCCCTTTGGAATATACCGATTCATCTTAAATATTACTTCTTGGAAAAGACATATACAGCCAAAAAGAAAACTTTTGTCATAAGATTGAAGCAAGCTGTCATTCATAATACTTCAAATTTTCATGTGCTTCATTCTTTGTATTACCAACTAGTTAATGGTTTTGCACATCTTCACTATATAATTCATAGAATGAACTAGGCGCCCGTAAATGGGCGCCTAGTTGAAGCTTCTTTCAATTCGCACAACAGTGTCGTTGCGTTTAAGTTAATGATATTAGTTCAAAATACAAGCTTTTGAGGTCATTTTCTTTAAGCTTATATTCATTAGCAGAAAACTCAAATGTTAGTGTGATGTAATTATCTTTACTATTGACAGATGTTCCGTCGTTTTTTTCACCACTAAGCGATATTGTTTCTGGAAACGATACGGTTGCTTTATTGCCGGTGATGTTAAGTGACAATTCGTTTGAACCGCCAAGAATCAACTTGCAGCATTGAAGCAGTGCTGAGTCTTCAAGAGTTTCAAAATAGATGTTAAGCGCAAAATTATCTAGAGACTCAACGTCTTCTGTCCCCCATCGATTGTTCCAAACTTGAATATCAACACTGATTTTTTCTTCTTTGGTATATGTTCCAGCATAAAACTCTGCTTGAGCCTGATAAGCTTCTTCACCTATTCTGGAGTACCAGGTAATGATAGGGTTTTTCATATATACTTCCTCTCTTATAGACCAAATTTCATGCCGGTAATATATAGAGTTGCACCAGATGACACTAAATCAGGATGCAAACTAATACGGACATCGTTGCCTGCTGTTTGAAGAGTGTACTCAGTGTCCCTGAATAAAACTCGATTTACGGTAGCACTCACATAAAAGACAATAATGAAATCAGTAATCTTGGTGTCGACAAGAAGAATATCGCCAGCCGTCGGCTTAATGATGTTAATGCTGTCTGACATAGCACCTGCTAATACTTCATCTGGCAGATTGTTTGTTGTTAGTTTGTCTCCTTTTTTGATAAAATTACTAAGATCTGCCACCTTAGAACTTAGGTTGTTCATCTTGCCGTCGATTGCTACAAACTGTTCATGTACGCTGTTATTAAATACAGTAATTTGATTCTGCAAATCTTCGCACTTAGCAAGCGCATCATCTGCTTTCGCCTCAATATCATTGACCATTTGGTCTAAATGATCATAACTCCATACATGGCGCGTAATCTTATGAGTTACGATTTGGCCTGACGTCAGTGGAACAAGTGTTTTAAATGTGGACGACATAGTACCTCGGCTGTTGGTAGTTACTATAGTCGTGTCATTTACCATTTCAGTAAACTCAGTACCACGGTCCAATCGTTTGCCGTCTATAAATACCTCTAGCTGTTGTTCGCCGATTATATACGGACAAACAGTCGTAAAACTATTGTTAGTATTAAGCACATTGTAAGGAACAAAGTTCTCTGCAACAAATATAGCAGCTCTCTGGAAGGTTTCGCGCAATGGAGCGCTACGCACACTATGATTGACTATTACTTCTACAAACGTAGCTCTATCAAGAGGCGTTTTAAGTTGAAACCCTATTCCATTATTAAGATATGGCTTATCGGTAGGTTCGACGATCTCGATAAACTGATCGCGCATTAATGAAGCGTTGTCGATTATAATATCAAGAGCATTCGTGTTGGGAATATATCGGAGATTCATTTCTTCTTCATTAAACATAAAGGTCTGAGCATCTGCCGGGAATGTATCGACAGTCCACATCTTTGTCTCACGCAGCGGTACTGTAGAAATGTCATTAACTATAACCCATCCGTAGTCGCCGTCTTTTTCTTTCCAGATCATCAATAAATTATCAAGGGCGTTATACCACAAATCATTAGATTGCGGATCTGGTGGTTCTATAAAATAAATTACTTGAGACTCTTTGTAAAGTTTGCCTTTTAAGTACAAACGGTTTTGTTTATCAACATATATTTTGCGGTATGTTCGGTAGGTGTCGTAGAATTGAACCGATATAGTCCTGCCGATCTGCCAATATACCAGGCCTATGGCGCGATAATCCGGGTATTCATCTAAGTCTACATGACTTGGTGATGTAGACATAATACCCTTCTGATACAAATAACTACCGTTTTTGTGAAGCATAATGGAATCCATGCGGTCACGACTATATTTATAATTTACTCTTAGTTTTCGGCCAGCCCAGTTTTGTGCATTGACGATTACATTTTGGTCGATGATCGACAAAACTGGTACGCGGCCGTCAGTATTACTATCTGTTATATAAAATTCTTCTTTAATCGGATAAACAGCATCAACAGGTGGATTGTAACAAATCAAACCATATTTCGATGGCGAATACGGGACAAATCTTAGCTTAAACGTGCCTTCGGCATCAGGTATAACATCTTCGGAAATGTCGATGGCATCTGGCGGCCTTACTTTAAATACAGTAGGAGGAACTTCTATTTCTTCACCAGCTTCATTGATTAACATACCGGTGCCGACATATATTGTAAAATCGCGTAAATTAGCTGTCATATCAAAACCTTCGACGATACCATGTCCGCCAACACGCAGGCGCTCTCTCTTAAGCCACTCATGTACTAAATCGAAGTTGAAGTTGATATCATCCGCTTTGATGCCTGGCGAAAAATCCAGTCTCTTTAATTTATTGTTCATTATTTCAACTCCTAATAAGGACTATGTCTTGTAATTGTTATATTACTTTTAAAAATTGACATATACAGCTACCTATACAATATAATTAAACGACTGTCGGTGTCATTACTTTATTAGGTTGAAGATGTTATCCTCGTGAAAATTCAAAAAAGGAATGCTCCAGTTATAATAGAGCATTCCTACAGCCATTTAGTTACTGAAAATTAATCGCTAGTAACTTTTTATTTTTACAATTCATCTTTACCGTAACTTCGTCACTAAAAACAATCTTTTGTGAATTTAATCTGTCGTATAAATCCGGCAATTTGGTTTTCGATCTTCGAGTATAGCAATTGTTAATTCAATACCGTCGTACAAACCTTTGTTGAAATCGGACTTATTGTAATTATCATCAAAGTCAAATGTTTTGAGAAGATCTTTTAACTTTTGTATTTTGGAATCATTCATTATTTAAACTCTCCTTTAATTCATTTTATAGCGGTATATTATCCGCAATAAATCATCAGCTGTTTTCGTTATAGGATTATCTAAGTTTACACCGGATATAACTTGCGTTGTAAAATTGTAAGCCGCAGGTATTACATTTATTTGGCACTGTTGCGCTCCGGCGTTTGTAATTACTGTTACATGAGTAGATGTAGTTGCATGAGTGCGGAAAGGCACAAAATTAATTATTCCATCTTTAAAATCTTTGTCAATAACTATGCCCTCTGACCAATTCGCTGTGGCAATAACGTTCAAAGTACCGTTTGCGTACATATGGTAGAGAGGTAAGTAATACTTTCCGTCATAGTAAGTCCCTACAACATAGGTATGGATAGTGTTAGTAGTGAAGTTACCAACCCCGAAATTGTGTATACCCAAGTCAATAATTTCATAGTCTAATGTAACTGGATCTATCACAGCTTTCTTAATACTACATCCTAGCTTACCACTATGATCTCCTGTTGATACGGTTATAAACATTTCTAACATGTCAGTATCTGTGTTATGAACTAGAACAGGGTGGTAAGCAACAGTATTAACCGGGACATCATTCGTAGTCGCAAACACTATTTCCTTAGTAGCGGAAGTAGTAGAATTTTTCCAGTCTTTAATATAAGTTAAAGTCGCTGTATACACTGTTCCCGATGCGCTCTTTCGAGCAACCTTAAAGATAGTGTCTTTTATAATAAGACCATTAAACTGTCCTGTGGTAACTGTCGCACCAATATTTGTATTCATAGCCGCTACGCTATAAGTCTTCATTTCTTTTGTCTTACAATTAAAACTTGCCTGTAAAGTCGCAGAAGCCGTTTTGTAAATGGTAGTTCCGTTATCTTTGGAGTGTTCAAGCAAACAGTTTGCCAAATATGAAAACCAATCGGACGGAGCATTGGGGTCTTTCATGGGAACAGAGTACATAGTTTCTTGTACTGCATGGGAACGTCCAATACAGACAGACATAATCGTTCCCGCATAAGTATCTTTTCTGTATTCTATAACTACTTCCTTTGCGGCGTTATCATAATAACACCGAGGTAAAAGGTATCATTACTTGGTTTGTTTCTGCTGTTGCGCCCTCAACGTTATAAAAAACAACGTTACTGTTTAAACCTTTCCGAGAACCGTCTACATATGGTGGAGCAAAGGTCTCCGGCTTAATATCAATAACGTCATTTAATGCATAAATACCGAATGCACTCGGAACACCTCTGTCAAGTGCATTATAACTTTTCCCTACAGCAGTACCTAACAGGTTAGACAGTGTTCCATGATTGAACATATCGTACATAGTGTACCTGCGGAAACCATCTGTCATATTGTTTTTATGCACTTCACGTTGCTTAACAACCCCATACTTATCTTCAAGAATAACCTCTATACTACCTTCGATACTAAATACATCTTTCATCATTATTTAATTCCTCTTTTCTTTTTATTTTGGTAAAACTTCGACTGATACTTCATCAGAAATTGTTACCTTACTCAAAACACCCATTTTATAAACATCAGGTAAAAATACTTCAGTAGTATCCTTGATACTTAAAATACTCTTTGCTGACCCTACGGCTGTTGGATATATGGATAATGTATCAGACAAAAACACCGTGTCAATAAATTCACCCTTACGAACATCTGGTAAGAGTAATAAGATATTATCTTCAATACCAAATTCACTTTGTTTAGGTTTTTCTAACGCCCCGTAAATTGTAAGGTCATCTTTAATCCCTTCAAAGACATCTGTAAATTCAACTAGTATAGTCTTCGTTAATTCTAAGTCACCCGCAACAATGAGCATTATTTTAGAGGCATATTCACTTAAAGGGGTTAAGTCATTTATATAAACCCCTTTAATGAAAATCGCCTTTTGAATGTCATTTATACATTTTTCAGTGTGCGCGAGTTTTTTCATTAAAGTAGATAATTGTTCATCAAATGTCACTGAATCACCACCCTGTTTATTTTATCAGCTACATTTAATGCCTCTGAAATACTGTTGCCTGTTTCAACGGTAACACTCCTACCAAGAAGATTTGGTGTTTTAAAACTACCTTCATTAGTAGTTATTTCAAGTATGTATTCGGTATCACTTTCCTTGTCAACTTTTATAGTTGGAGAAAATCCATCAACGCCGTCCTTGCCGTTTTTGCCATCAACACCGTCTTTTCCGTCTTTGCCAGGTTGGCCATCTTTTCCGTCTTTGCCATTTATTACTGAAGTTTCATTTTCACTTCCAACATTATTAAAGTCGTTTTCTGTTTTATCAATACTGGTTGAAATCTTACTTAAAGGAAATCCATACCCGTTCCCACGCCATAATTCATTTTTGTCTGTAAAAATTAAGACATTTTTTTCTTCGTGTTTTGGAAGTTTATCATGAAACTCATATTTTAAAACCGCTGGCTGTGGGCCAAGCTTCTTTAATTCTGTAGTTTTGTTTATTAAACAGTCTTTTGAGAAACTAATAGTTGCCATTATCTACATCTCACACTCCCTTCGCTACAATGTTTTTATAGACAAGGATTGGCTGACTGCAACGCTTTATTTACATCTCATGCCTGAGTTATTATCTCGACTCCTATTCATAAAAAATAATGGGATAATCTCCAGATGATGCGTGCTTCCCTATTGCTAACCTGATTTTTTCGTCATGTTCTTTTAGTCTGGCTGGAAGTTTGATAATTAGCACAGAGCCTACGCGATACGGACGGCCATTAACGTGGCCGATATCTAACATGTTATAGTCGGGTTCACTGTCTAGCGGAAGTCCACCACCTCCGATTCTGATATCGAACGTTTTTGCAGCCGACCTGCTGGTCACTCGAACGGTTGCAACTTTCAGCCCATCAAATACCGTAAAATCATTGGCTGGAATAAGAACGAAATCATTCGTAATATCTGTCGTCCCAGGTTTGCAGCATAGCACATATTCTAATCGTGAGTCTTCGATGCGAAGCGTCAAATCGACAATAGTATTAATACGATGTTGCGTGCTATGACACGGACGAATTGTTATATATAGGCCGGCATCTGTTTTTTCTGTGATGATATCCAGACCAGATTCTAATTTTTTAATTACCTCCTGCTTATAGTGAATTACACTATGGCGCGAAGTGTAAACTGAAATATCTCCGTCATTTTTGACAGGATCGGGATTTGTGCCGATTTTAAAGAAAAACATGTCTTTATTTGGGTTCATGTTAACAAAGATAACATCTGGGCTCGTGGTTGTGACCTCAAGTAGTGTGAATTCATCGCCAATATCGTAATTGTCGTTTTTTAGCATATTATTTAGATTGATTTCTGCATGCTTAAGATTGTACTTAGAGCTTTTGTAAGCGATATAATCTATCGGACGATCTGTAATCCAGCTATTAAGTTGATTTGTTCTGTAATACGCCTTTAAGAACACTTGCATCATAAGTTCATATAGTAAGTTCACATTTTCATGCAAGTGTTCGAAAAAAGTCTTGTGTGTTACAATAACAAATCCACCGTTTGGCTTTTCCAGAATAAGCACAGCTCCTGATTCTTCAAACGAGTAAAAATAGTTGTAGACCGAGTCAGGGTAGCTTGGGTGCAACCCTTTAGTTTCTCTGAAACAATACTCATAGTCTTTTATGGAATAACCCGTGGTAGTATAGAGTACCGGGTTTGTCAAACGGCAGTTTGTATTATTTTTTTTATGAATCATATCGCCGAAAGTTTCAACACTCAACCAGACATTAGTGTTTGAGCTTAACAACAGATTCATGTCGATCTCTCGGAGTGTCGTAACATTAGCTACGGTTTCTTTGTAATGCACTCCATCCGACGAGTTGATAAATAGAATATCATTACCTTTATATGATGTATTGATCAAGGTGTCTGGTGTCATTCCTTGGTTGTTAACGCTAATATTTGATGGACACAGTCCGCGCCGAGGAGCATCACCGAATACAGCAATTAACTGCTTGGAAAACGCCATGTCATCTGTTTCTTCGTGGACGGCTACCTTAAGGTTGTAGCGCTTGTCGTTTTGATAAGTCATATTTTTTTTAACCAAAGCATCAAAAGAGAACCGCAGAGGCGTGAACTCCACTGCATTCCGTGGCTCATAAACATACTTATTACCTAAGCGTTTCAAAGTAAGATTTTTTATAATTTGGTTGTCGCTATTAAATAAGTATACTTCTGGATTATCGAATTCTTCGTACGCTCTGATCATACTTTCGCGATAACCACCTGGAAAAATCGGTTCTTTGGTTATATTTATATATTGTTCGGTGTTGCTTGTATCGACGTAGGCCAATGAGACATCGCGAAGCTCTAGCTTGTTAACTTCCTTAACATCATGGGTTGACGGATATATTTTCAATCTAATTTCCTCCTGACGCCTTTCGTAGAACAATATATTTGTTCTTATCAGGCTTAATATTGGTAATTTTATAATCCGCTACTGTGCCATCAACACCCATTTCATAAGACATGTAAACAATATCTTTGCTGGTACAAACTTCAACTTCATACTGTCCATAGTTATGGAGATAGTTAATACTAAAACTGTCGTCCTTAAGATAATCAATAACAAATGCTTTATATAATGCCCTAGTCTCAGGAGTAATTTCGATCTCTGGTCGTTCGTAATTAACTAAATAGTCAGCTTCATAGATGATGTCGTATTTGCTGGCGTAAAGGTCGATGGAATTAACCATTGTTTTGTGTGGGATGCGGTATAGATATTTACTGTGGAGAATAGCATCAGTCGGTATTCCATATACAATTACGGCTCCTGACACATCGGCTACACGCTTATCTAGCACAACCGGCTCTCTCGAATCCAGAAATATTTCACGCTCATAAAGTGAGAATACATATTCGAACTTGTCTGCTTGTTGGTATCTGACCGCAATGTATTTGTAAAGCTTGCGGTCATTCGGGTTAACTGTTATAACGCCGTCTTCATAGTTGATGTTGTAACGACTAGATTGCAATAGTGTGTACCTGTCGGAAAAAGTCTCGATGGAATCACGCTTCTTCATATTAACTATTGCACCGGCTGGAATACCATATACGAAAACACATTCACCTTTGTTTAAAATTCGGTGCTTTAAATCAATTGTCACATCTTGACCAAAAAGTTCGATATCCCACAGGGATAACAACTTCGCGATAAGTAGATGACAAGTCTAACGGCACACCGTATTCATCAGCAATAATTATAGGTCCGCTAATTGTGCTAGGGACATATTTGCGAAAAGTTTTCTGAATCAGCACATTGGTTTTATTATCGTCGTCATCGACGACAACAAGCTCGGTGATGACAGCTGTCATGTTTTGAAATATAATCAACTTATTAGCATCATCATCTCTCAGGTCGATCGTAAGTATTCTATGAAGTTCGTTATCACGATGAATCACAAGCTCTTTAGTAGCTACAGTATATTCGTACCGATACTCTTTATTTAGTTCGATATTGGCCATCGCTTGAGTAAGCAGTTCGTGTTTCGTTACGACAATGCCGTACGGGCACACTTCAGTAAAATCATATTCTGGCAAATCGTTAATGGTTCCGTTCCAATATACGCTTTTGAGGCGGGTCAGGTTAACTGTAATATGACTACCATCGTTCGTTACAACCTTCAGGTCGGTTGCGACATAAGCGTCATTTTCTAAATCTTTTATACAAACATCAGTGATCCGTCCATTAGTTCCTTTGAACTTAATATTTACTTTACCGGCTTGCTCAAGCACAATTTTACCATTGACCAAAATATTTTTTGCTGCATCGTCAAAACGATTGTCGCCAGAATGAAAAACAAAGCATTTAATATCATTAATTCCATCAACCAGTCCTTTGTCAAAACCTATATAGTATGTGCCTGCCTCAAGAGCTATTTCTTCTTGTTCCAACTCTGCGTCATGCTCACATCCCTCAATGATGAAACCATCTTTAAAAAATGCGACGCGACCTCCGTTGGTATTTTTAATATTAACAATCCAATTTGTCGGAATTCCGCTGGCGATCGACGCATGACGCAGAGTGTTGCCGGCATTAGAGTAAAAGCCAATACAATAGTTGTCAATTGTGTTTTTAATAGTATAGTGGCCTAATTCTCTGGTTTCTTGCATTCCTGTCGAAGCATTATATATTGCAAGGTGGAGTTCTATAACTTGACCACGTTTTTTAAAAATCAGATTGGCATTCGTGTTAGCATCTGACGAAGCAAACGCACATGATGCTTCAAGAGGTGTTGATTGTGACAAGAAATGTCTTTCAATCACATTAAAGCTGTTGTCGCCTAATTTAAATAAGTAAACATTATTTGCTTCGCTTAGCGGCTTGCCGTTATGGGCCGCCAGCAATATACCGATGCCTGGGTAAAGATAATCTACCGCAAAGTCTATCGTTATATCACCAGCGAATACATAATCAGCGTATAAGACATCTTGCTCATAAAACTTGATTCCATTGTTTCGTTCTACTCGGCTATTTGGTTGAAACATTATCCCATCACCTCAAAATTGAAGCTGCTAACTGCGATATTAGCTTGTGCGTCATCTAAGCAAATTTTAAATTGAAACAATCGATAATTTTCGAATATAACTAGATCACCGACAGCTCTCATATTGTCGTCAAGTTGCAAGTCTTTCCAAGCAGTCCAAACGGCATGTTCGGCTCCTTCTCTACATGCTCGTAGTTGAACCCGGATTTTTTTTGGCAGATTCAGCTCTTTGGTCTCTAAGCCGAGAAATTTGAACTTAGCTATATAGCCAGTATCAAAAACCTTGGTTACCATATCGCCGTAGCGATTTGTAGTAATACGCAGTGGGTTGTTTGTCTCTGCGTATTCCGCAAATACTTCTATATTGTTTATTACGCGGTTAGGGGTCATTTCTACCTTGACTTTAATGTAATTTGACAGCTTATTTTGAAATACTTGCAAAGTATTTGTAGCATCTAAGTTGTTAACAATGTTGTAAACTCCATTTGTTTGTTCTGCTGTCAGCATGGAGATCTTAAAGTTTTTGAGATTATTGAGCATCACATCATTGACTTTGACAATCAAACTCTTAACCGATGTTTTATTTCTCAGATAGATTTCTGGCGTTTCTATAGTGGCAGTATCTCCACTGCAGTACATCGCTGCCTTGCCAACTTTTATATTTGTAAGTCTACAAGCATCCCAGTTGCTGCGTGCATCAAATATTTTAGTAAGCCCCCAGTCAACATTTGAACCTGTTTGTAGTTTTCCGTCAGCATCAAGCTCAAGGTTGTTAAACTGATTGCCTTCAATGTCAAACATCAGCCGGTGAACATAGCTGGCTTTTGGTTGCTCTATAATGTTTAGACCTATGGCATCAATATTCTTTTTGTGGAGTGTGCGTTGATCTTCTTCGGGCACAAAATCTTTGACTATTATATCATCGATAATACCTGTGCCGTTAAGGAGTAAAAAATATTTGTAGTTCTGACTATACTCTTTATCAAATATATAGTATTTAAAAGAGCCGCTTGTCGTCAAATCAGCATATGGCTCGGCAAACAATGCTTTATTAAAAGTATTGTTGCGGTGTTTTATTTCTTTAGCAATCCTCACTATAAGTGGTCCACTCGCAGAGAGTGTTACGATTGTGTTCGGTTGCACAAATCGAGTTATGTCCATAATAGCATAAGAATTGTCGCTATTAGCCTTAAATTCTAATGCCTTACCGTTTGTGCCAGCTTTGAAGTCTATGTTCATATCAAAATCAATCCAACAGTTGTAACTGTCACAGGCGGTTAATGAGTTTATCCGGCTAATACCTTTGATGTTTTTGTTGTTAACAAAGTCGACAATGCATAGTTCGCCAGCATGTCTCACACGCATTGCAGAATCAAGTAGGTGGTTTGTAGACTTTTTGATAAATACAAGAGAGTTACCTAGCCGCCGTACATTATGTAGGTCAACATTGCTCATACGGTCAATAGGTTCCGTGTGCTCTTCGTTATACTGGTAATATTCCAGTCCGTCTACGTAAAAAAACCCTGTTTTGACCGCTACTACATTATCAATATTTGTTTTGGTAATCTTGAGCACATTGCCGTCTTCTATTTTTGCCTTAAAGTTTGGATTAGTACAGCGAATAACAACTTTGTCTGGGTACAAACCAGCTGCCATACCAAAATTAATAATCTGAATCGTCCCATCAACAAGATCATGTAAAATGATCGGCTCAGTATTGATTATTCGGTAAGCTTCCGTCGTATATCCTACAAGCGCATAGAGATGCTCTAAGCTGGTATAGGCGAGGTACTTAGGGGATTTGTATTTCAGGCATACTTCCGCTTCCATGCCATTGTAGTTGCTTGTGTTCCAAACAATAATTCCTTCTTCGTTCATTAGGTCATAATCTGTTGTTGGTATAGTCGTTCCGTTGATTACGATTTTACTAATAAACTCAATGTTCGAGTAAAACAGTTTATTAAACCCATCTTCTTCAACAATGATCCGGCTACTATAGTCTTTGGTTTCGTAAACAACCTTCATATTGACCGGTGGAGTAATAATATATTGAGCAAGCTCAACTATTGTTCCTTCTACTGTGTATTCGGCATCAAATCGATATTATTGGAAACAACAAATTTTTTACTCAACTGTTTAAGTTCTAACTCGTAATTATCGCTATTATCCTGGCCCATGTTGACTTCTACACATATTGTTTTCGGCCCCAATGACCATGTATCGAGCCCACTAATCTTTTCGAAATATGCACTAGCTATTAAACCAGGTTTAGTTATGCTGTCAATAGTATATACGACGCTGCTGTTAGGCGGAAGCAGTGGCATAAAGGTATTGACTATAGCTACGCCCTGATAAGTGCTTTTGAGTGCTTTAAGCTTGTTGTATGCTATATATTCCTTAGACTCTGTGGGAAACAAATATAGTTCTTCGAAATTATGGTCAAATGAATTACTAATTGTTTCTATTTTATTTGCTTTGTCGATAATAAACGAACCATTAATTCCGAACGGCAGGTTTTTAAACCTAAAGACATCAGCGACTCCATTTAAGCTTGTACGTGATAAGCAAACTAACGACTCTTCGAAAGTTGTCTGGTTTTGTAATATAAAACCTTTAATAGCTTTACTTACATACACTTTGTAATTGCCATCGCTTGGACTAATTAACCTTTGTAATGACATAGACTCTATCAGGATTAGCGAACTGCCTTCAATTGAGATTGCGTCTATCTCTTCTCCTGGATATAAAACTATAAAATTTATAACAGACCCAGCTTCAGTCGTGCGTTCAATTGCCGGTACTGATCTTGTAATCGTTAAAAAGCGACTAGTGTCGATTATTAAGCTGACAGGGCTAGTCGTATTGTTGCGATAGAGCGGTTTGGTGATTAAGTCGGCAGACACAAGAGTCTCTGTCGCACCGGAAATCTCATAAAGTTTTACTATACAGTTCGAGGAAATATCTAATGAACAAATTCCTGACCCTGTCACTATGTCTTTAGTCGTATATACAGCAGTCCCAAGAGAAGCGCCAACATGTATGTAGTTGATGATTGGTGCAAACGCACTATATGATTTGATTTCAACAATCAGTGAGTTTTTTTCATTTGCTGGCAATGTCGGCAACATAGAACTAAATGGAGTAACGATAATATTGCCTTTTTCGGTTTTATAATTAATCTCATAGCGAGATGCCATGATGTTTTTAATCGTCACAGGGTTCATGCCTGTTTTTGGATTTCAACTTTGACATTAGACAACTTGTCAAAATATAGCTCACATTTACGACCAGATGACCATAAGCCAGAGACTGTCGAATCTAGTTTTCCGTCAACCAACACTGTGACCGTACAGCTTCCTTGTGTGCTCGGAATAGCTGCAGTTTCCAACTCAAAAGATATCTGGTTGCAATTGAGCTGGATTAAAATATTACTAACTGAATCTGTGCCATTGGCCACCAATTTGTCTTCGTTATTAAGTACAAATCCATTTGTCGTAACAAACGCTGTGTTTTTAGTTATATCCACAGCACGACAGGAACACCCAAGTTTCAATAGTTTGCCGCCCATGCCGGTTACGTCAACACTAAAAGTACCGGTTGAAACAGAACCGTCGATTGTAACGCCATTATTTGTATCTATAATGTTTGTGAATGTTTTGAATTGCGCTACGGAAACTGCATGAAGACTAACGTCGGTATTTTGAAACACACCGTTTATCTTTTTGTACACAGAATCTTCGACGAGTAAAGATTCTATTCCGCCTGATTGAATTAAATCTGCTTTGCTGATAAGCATATTTGTATATGGGGCGTTTTTGGGATAGAATTTTAGCCGATATTGTGAATTCGGTTTGAGTATACCTCGCGACACTACAGTAGCTCCGCGAACATCAGTCACTAAGTCTGCCAGATAGTGTGTTCCTTCGCCTAATGCTTGTTGGTAACAATCAATAGAAATATTACTTACCGGTAGTTCTTTTACTTCAGAAGCGGTGATTTTATACTCTACGTCTTTGGCTTTGAGGATATTGGCATATTTCTTAAGCATTAAATCGAGTTTTGTTTCGATACGCTGCGAACGGATATATTCATTGATAGTAATATCTGATTTCTGATAGCCGGTAATTTGTATGTCCGTGGTTTCTTGTTCTTGCAATTCATCGGTAAAATTGTTTGCAACGCATTGTTGTGCCCGACGCCATTTTGATATGTGCTTATTTCAGCATCCCAAGCGTGAGGTAAAAAATCGAGGGTTTTAAAATTATGTTCCCATGTGTCTGTGTCCCATTTTTTAGTTCGAAATACATCCCTATTGAACTGAGCCAGGCGTTCATAAACAGTGCCGAACTCTTCATCACTTAAAGTCATATTATTTTCGTTAGGGGTTTCAATCGTAATATCTTCATAATCGATTGTTGCGTATTGGAAACACTATTAATAATAGCATTCTTTAATCCGGCTCTGTACTGTTCGTAGGATTTTTGTAGGCCAATAATGTGCGTTTTAAAAGTTCGGCATTGATTTCGTTATCATAACGTTCCAAGCCAGAAAACATAGCAAATTCATCTAGTACATTCCAGACATGAAACTTAACTGCTGGCGCGCTGTATACGAAGTCATCAATTGTATAGCATATTTTAAAATCACTTTTAGAAATGATGTTGAGTTTAAATAATAAATAGCCTTCTTGCCATAATGCAATATGCTCTGTACTTTGATAAAATTCTTTTGGATTTGTAGTGATACTTGCGGCCGGAGATACAAGCGTAAATGTATCCGCTAGATTACCAACCTGAGCTGCGTACAGATAATCGATAACGGTGTGTTCGCGGCCTATATAGGAAAGGATAAAAAAATCCTTCTTATAGTCAATTAAAGCCTGTTGTATATTGTCTTGTTCTTCTATAATTGAACGCAGAAAATGCCCTCCGCTTGATTTAAAAGGTCGTTTCCGAATATCCATCCAGCTTGAAAAGTTTTTTATGGCCTTCAAAAACGTTGTCCGCGAATCTTGCATTGCTAATTTCCTCCCGACCAGATGATTTCATCAAACAAGAATTTGCTATCAATTTCCTGTAAAATTTCGATATCTGTCACATCTTCATTGTCGATAATAAGAGACAGTGTGCTAAAGTAGTCAACACTGGGTTCTTCAACGCCGATTTTATTTATTTCACCAACTTTAAGAAAGGCGCCAGGTTTGATGGTGTTAATATATTCTTTTGTTCTTTTTTCGATATTACTTTTGATTAGTGCCTTGTCTCCACTGCCTTCCATGAAGATCTGTAGTTTGACACCACGAATCGCAGGGATAATATATTCAACAAACAATGATGGCGATGCTTTCTTTTTAACAACGGCAGCGGCTTCAGCTAGTGCGTTGATAATAGTTATATTGTCGTAAACTTTTGGAATAACATAGCATGTGGCCGTTCCGCTACCCTTAGTGAAAGGCACATAATCAATATTGGATGCGTATGTTGGGTTCAAAAGTCCATCGCTAATAGCTGTAGTATTGCTGGCTTCGTTTGCCAGCATCCAGTTCATGAGGCGATATAAATAGCTTTGATCATCCTCATTAGTCTTACGCGGACAATTTACAAAGAATCCGGTATCATCCAGGTCTTTCCCTTTTAGTTTTGTATAAATATGTGGATTTTTTGAATCTTCAATTTCTTGATACACATCTTGAAGTGTCTCGGCGATAGCGACATTGTACATGTCGATAACAGAACCCTCTTGAAATTTACGCTTGGTCTTATCTTGAAAGCGAAGCTCTATATTTTTTTGTATAGTATCGGAAGTTCTCATTTAATCACCTTCTATAAGCTAAATTTGTAAAATAGGACTCCATTGCTATAGACATAAATATTGACATTCTGACAATAAAAATGTCCTATGCCGAGTTCAGCCTTGGCAACCACATCTATCTTAGGAACAATATCAGCAAGCGCACTAATTGTTATATCCTGAATGCGGCTTATATTAACCGGACTGTTAAGCCTTTTATGTTTTACAAGCTTAAGCTGAGAGCCAATAGCTTGCCGAGCCGGTAATTCATTAAGCTCCGTACGTAACCGTATTTTGATTTGTTGAGCTTTTTCGTCAATGCCTTCAACAAGTAGTGCTTTGTATTTTGATTCTGTAGAATGTGCCTTCGTGTGAAATGTGATTTTAAAATGATCGTTCTTGACTACGTCCTGATAAGGCGCCTGAAAGAACTTAAGTCTAAACCCCGGGAACTGAGAAAGTCTGAAATCGAGTCTGAATTGCGGAAGAGTTGATTGTTCTTCCAGGATTAAATCACCTTTATCGGTTAAGGCAAAATCAATCATCTTGCTCCACCTTTCTAAATATTGATTTTAATGACCTTTTTAATTTCGTCGATCATTTTATTTTCTAATTTTTTGAGTTCAGCGCTGGCTTTTTCTTGAAGCTCCTTAATTCGGTTTTTAAGTTTTTCTTCGTAAGCAGCGACTTGTTTTTGAATTTCTGCAATCTTTTTACTAACGGCTGCAATTCGCTTTTGTTCATCAAGTATTTGTGTGTTAATGCCTTTGGCAACATCTTTAGTTAAATTAGCGCTGATACTTTCTACCTGGCTGTTAAGTACTTTTGACACACCAGTCAAATTGAGCTTGTTAAGAGTTACATTAACATCATGTAATGGGTCTTTCAGCATACCATTGATTGTGTTATTCAATTCCTTTGTAATATCAAAACGAATAGCTGTAGCGAGCGCAGCGTTTACTTTAAGATCGATCTGTTGGTGTATAGCAACATTAAGCGGCCGCAAGGCTTGAGTAAGAATTTGCTCGTCAACAACTTTCTTAACTTGCTGATCAATTAACCAATCCAGTTGTTTTTTTGTGTCTTTCGCAGCGGCATCTAACAGTTTTTCTGAATTAAAAAATGTGTTTTTATGACCACGAACAATTGCCTTGATATAATCATCTAGTTCTTCTTGTGTCTTGGAGCCCTTTTCAGATTTAGCCTTTTTGACAGCATCATCAATCATTTTATCTAAAGCGTTGTCAACAATTTTTCTTGCCGCGTCTTTCGTACTGTACTCTTCAATTTGTTTTTCAATTGCTTTCTGCGCGTCCTTAAGAGCTTTGTCAGCACTGTTTTGAGCAGCTTTAGCTGCTTTTGCCAGAGTGTCATCAACATTAACTTTGTTGCTGGCTGACGCTCCATTGGCAGTAGAACTAAGTGTGCTCGCGACTGTTTTTTCGGTGTATTCAACAGCTTTTTTGACCACCTGTTCCTGGGCTTTGTCTAATATTTTATTGATACTGTCGCTCGTACTCACATTGTTTCACCTCATTTTACTGACTACTAAGTGACCTTATCAATGCCCACCTTGTTTTGAATATCCTGGATTTTTTGCGTATTGTTAGAAGGTGTAGTAACAATGTTTGTTTTAGCATCAGTGATTTCACTATTAACTTGATATCCACCGGCCATAACAACTTGCATAGCTTGAGTTTCTTTTAACGGATCTCCTATGCCAAGTGCCGAAGTGATTTCTGGCACATTAATTTGTGGAGAAAACATCGGCATACGAACTTGCCGACGTATCATGACGTAGCGCTTTAAATGAGGTTCCCAACACTTAACAAGCACAGTGCCCATAACGCAGAAATTCCCTACAACAGATGCGGTGTTATGCATAACCTGCTTAAAATCAGTCAATTCATACAACTGAGGATTTAGCTTATGCTCATTAATAATGATTTCATCAGCCATAATCTTCTTGCGGTTAGTAATAGTAACACTTTCTATTGATTCTTCGATGGTACGCCCATCAGGATTAATTTTATATTGCGCATACTCATTTGACGACAGGTTGATTTGGCCATTGTCTCTGGCCACCACAGAAGCACCAGATTTTTCATTGACAATACCGCGCTCACTGCTTCTGTTTAAGTTTTCTGCCTTCTCCTGCAACTTGTTAAGTGATGGTCTAAATAATTCCGGTATATCTATCTCTATTGTTACGTTCGTTCGTTCTGTTTCAATAGTATTATCGGCATCTGTCATACTCCCACTCCTTGCTAAAAAATTTGCCCACCGACTGCGCCACCAAAACTGTCAGAGTGCATATCTTTTGTTAGTCTTAATTTGGAACGCACATCCATGTTGTAGTTGTCAACATGGCGTGCTATTATAACTACTGACTCACCTGAATCTTCTATGATTACATAATCGTTGATTGCTGGAAACCAATCCCCACCGTTCCCATATAAACGAACTGATACGTTATCTTTATTACGCTTCATTCCGTCTTTATCAACGTATTTTATAGAACACATATTGTTTAATTCGTCGGATTTCAACACTTGACCGATGGTAGTAATACTCCCGCGAGCATGACTCGCGGGATTTACTACTCGATCTTGAAGAACCTGTTTTAGCTTATTCATACTATTGTTGTCTCCTTTGGTTGTTAACTGACGCTAGGCAGCAAAATCGTAATTGCGATTTCGTTATTATCCTTGACTTCACTTCGGAACATCTCTGTCGGCAATAATGGATTTGTCTTAGCCTCTTCTGCTATTTCCGTCTGTAGTTCTTTGATAGCACTTGCCAAAGGTTTTGAAGCATCTTTCATCCCTTGCAAAATAAAGGAAAACCCGGTTGAAGAAAAAGTATCCTTATCTCCTACGCGTAACGCAGACTTTAATACTACGAACGAACCTTTAGTATCCTCAAAAGCTTGATGCTGGTCAGATGCATCGGTGGATGGCATCTTGCTCTTGGTTCTGTTAATAATTTCGCACAAGAAGTTAAGACAGTCTTTATTTAAAAATGGCAAATCATAGATGATAGAATGGTCTTTATTTGTACCTGCGATTGCCTTAGTGTTAACCGATTGCCCATTTAATGTTAGAGTCATCGGTTTAACCGTTTTGCTTGAGTTTAAGTTTTCTTGTTCATGAATAATCTGGAAAAATTTATTTTCGATATGCGACCATAGTCGTGTGTCTGCACTAATTAGCTGATTGCGTTGCAGTTTAGGGTCTGCTTGTACTCTAGTGGTATCAAGCATTGCGTAATAGTCATATGATTTTCTAACCTCTGCTGTGTTACTGAGAGTGGCGCGCGGAATCAATTGTGATGCTCGATATCCAGATGTTATCTCACCACGACTGCTTGCTACAGCTTTTAATGTTTTAGTAAACATTTTTTCGTCAGCAATTGGATTTCCTTTGTCGTTGATAATGCCCCCATCGCGGCGATATTTGGCCCCGATATTTTTCCATTCATCCGATATAACCCAATCTTGACAAAATTCAAGAATAGGGTCTGTCCAGTTATTAAATTTGCCAGTAGTCAATGTAGCAAATAGTCCTTTTATTAAACCTGGGTCGTTATAATTTGGTGTGCCATATACAAGGCCTTGATTTCCGTTGATGCCGGCTGTCATAGCTAGTCCGTGTTTTTTAAGCGGAAATACTTGAAGCACCTGTAGGTTCTTGGCCCATCTTGATATAGATTCAGTTACATAGTTGCCAACTACGATTGTTGTTCCAATGATGACCGCATTTAAAAGTATGGCTGAGCATATTGCAGCACCACCAACAGCGCCTGCAATACTTCCGGCTGCGGCGACCGCTCTGCCGGCAGGCAAAACACTTTGGACAGCTCTTATGCCGGTTTTCATCTTGGGAATAGCTCCCGTCACACCGGCACTATCCGCTGCCATTGCACCTCTAAGCAAGCCTCTTTTGGCTTTAGAACCAATATAATCCAAACTTTTGCCGAGTGTAGCAGCCGGCCCGCCAAATGCCATAGAAGAAGCCCATACTAACATACCTGTTGCAAGAGATTGTATTGAAAATAGCGCATTACAAGCCGATTGAACAACCAGTTCGTGTCGATCGTCAACTACGGCAATCACATCTGGATATATAGAAGTTGTATAACCCGTTATCGCTGAGAAGTTGTGCACTACTTCTTTAACTAGGCACTGACCTGTCATATTTTCATAGGCATCGTTGATAAACATCCGGTCATGAGGTTTAACGGCAGGGTCACCCATAACTATCAAGTCGCCTTGATACATATCTTTCATGGAATCCTTGAGAGCACTAGCTGTCATTCTCCAGCAGACTTTGTCATGGCTGATTAAACCCCAGTCACCGCTATCATCTGCAAACCAGTTTGTTAAGCGACTTGTTATCGAATTAGCAATAAGAAAACCAACTATAGGTATTCCTTTTCCGTACAGTTGAGTGTCAACAATCATCGTGCGTTGGTTCTCCGGAAAAATTTCGACGTCTGCCCATAGCGGCCCTATACGCTTTTGATTTTTAATATTACCGGTTTCAGCCATCTCATAAAGACCAATCGCACATGTCTTTACGTCTGTATCTGATGCTGTGATATTATTCTTTATGATATCGTTGAATGAACTATAGATATGATATTGCTGATACGGTTTTCTTTTTTCTAAAATAACACCGTCTTTGTGCCAGTAATCGTAAGCATAGTAGTATCGAGGAGCACCGTGGAATATCGTCGAGCGGAAACCAAAGGGCGCTACGGCCGCGATAAAGTCAGGACTTACTGATTTACAGATATGAAGCATATCCCAAATCGTTTTGCCGAAAACCTCAAAAGAAATCTTTGGCGCTTCATCAGTGGCGTAACTAGCTGTAACAGAATCATCTGTCCCCCATACAGGGCGTGACATTGCTTCATAGATATTCTGAATCGTTTCTCCGCCTCTAAAGATTCGATTATTGTCTGGATCGCCGAAATGATAAATACCGTATGGATTTCTTCCTAGTAGGTGCGCATACTTTGTGTCGTGCATCAAATCATTAAGTATGCCACCTTTGACGGTTAAAATTGCATTCAAGATAGTTTTTGGGTGTGGCGCCATTCGTAAAGAGTCCGCGTAGAGAGTCCTTGTATTGAATTGAGTGCGCTTCCTCGTTTTCTAAAATGGGATTCATCAGTTCTATACCATCGCCCTGAGCTATCAATTCTATTGCTCCACCAGATTGAACTTCTGCAATACAACCATTGAATACAACCGGCAGGTGAGCAGCATTTGAACCATACCCCATACGAATATGAATACGCGCACCGGACCGTAAACGAATTCTATTAGCCATTGGGGTTTTTGATCTCTTGATTTCTTCTCTGATAGCGTACATCCGCGGACTGAATATCGAATCAACTACATTTCCCCAATCGGAATTATAATTGATATTAGCATCTTCATCCTCAGTGGTATAGGTATTATACATATTGCTCATCACAATACGCGCTGTATCGGCCGCCAACTTACGAGACTTTGCAATCTGAATTTCTGCAATCGCTGATGTGTTGTAAAGGTTGTCATGGAGTTTCCATATACCGATATCACGGCCTTCATCGATAAACAACATATAAAACACAGGAAATGCTTTTAACATACGTCCACGCGCATTATTGACGGTCATATCATGAAAACTATGAAGGATATATTGCTCAGGGTCTTCTGCTGCCTTTAAGTACATTTTTTCATTATTATCTTGAAGAAACTCAGTAGCTGGATTAACAGGACTTACTCCTATTGCAAGATTTTGAATCCACTTTAAGCCGGCTAAGGCTAATATCATCTTACGCAGTGCTAAACTTGTGCCGTCACTCGTGTCGATATTATTACTCGGCATTGAGACGCCCTGTATATATCCATTTAACCCTTTGTAATCCCGTTTTTGAATACGGTCTTTGATTTTACTATCTCCAGATGTTAAGGCCAGCGTAGCTGCCGCAAAAAACTTCCCGGAGTCAATAGCGTGACTGTTTTTAAGAAAGAAATTTACATGTTTATCAAGAGAACCGCTTGTATTGGGGATATAAGTATTGATTGTTTTAATGGTATTAAGTTCGTTTTTGGCGGCAAGTCTTAGGATGTCAGTTGTAATCGTAGGAATAGCACTAGAGTCGATTAGTTGTTTTAGCCAATACAGTATCAACCGGAAGAATGCTACGGCAGAAAATTTAACACTATTAATACAGCCTTTCTTGTAGTTCGTAATATCTTCCAATGTAGTTTCTGCTCTTCGGTAGTACGGATCAAGGAGGTAGCGGCGACTATTAATCGTGTTTGGATAATCGACAAACATATCCTTGATGTCTTCGCCGGTAATTTTAATAATTTCTTCTTTGGTATATTGCTTAATCCGGAATATACCAAATTCAATAGCATTTTCGATAGCGTCTTGAAGGTCGTTAGTGATGTCTTTGCCGCCTTTATCCTGCGCGCCTCCCAGCCGTACGCCGATAAATTTAGCATCAGGTCGCCAAGAGTTATCAAAGCTTTTATTAGCGTATTCTTTTTGGCTGTAGCAGAACAAGCAGCTGCATATACAATTTCGGCTACGATATTTTGAAACTTACCAGTATTTTCGATGTTCAGGTAATACATGATTTCGCAAATCTTATCATCGACCAAGTATTTTTTGATGGTTGTTACTATGTCGGTCTTGGCATCATAATTAGGACTGCGATAGACAGTATCATTATTTTCGTTAATGACCGTGCCGTTTAGATACTTATCAATAAGGTCTGAAGCTTCTCTTGCTTTAGCAGTGCTGTCGTACGCCCACTGTCCTTCTGGCGGTTTGCTGGTAGTAATTGCTTTAGTATCAACATCTTTAATAGCACTCTGCGCTTTTTGCCAGTTTTTGTACGCATCTAATTCCATCTGATATTTCTTTTCAAGGAACATGCATTTAATATCTTTACAAATATCCCATGATTCTTGAGTTTCAGATGCGTTAAGAACATTTAATAAGTCGTTGTTTTTTGCTTTAGCATTATCCGGAAACTGGTTATCAGCCAACTGTTTTGCTTTCGCCTCATTCATTGCTCGCACAGCAGTCTTTTGATCTTTTGCGACTTTATTGGTTTTATATTCATCGATACCAGCGCCAGGAGTAACTTTAGTCGATATTTCGCCACCAGCTTTATCGATCCATGTAATATCGTCAAAATTATCTTTTATTGAAGCAAGAATAGAATCTCTGAGAATCTGAGATGTTAATACATGTGGATAGATGAAGTAGAAATCTGGGTCAGGATAAACCCTATTATCTTGAAATTTGTATCGAAGGAATTCAAATCCATTATCAGACAGTTCTTTGATTGTTGGCAGTTCGAGATCCGGATAAATATTAGCTTGTGCTAACTGATTCTGTAATTCAAAATAATTACGAACACTGGTTTGTGAGCGAACCTCAACTCCTTGATAACCTGCGTTATTAGCTTCGATCCGCTTTAGTGCTTCACGGTTGCGCAATGTACGATCAACAGAAACCAATGTCATATTGATTTGATATAAGTCAGGCATGCCTGGTACAGTATCAACAACAACATTCTCAATTAAAGTTTCATTGACGCCAAAGAACGCTGTTAATTCACTTTCTAGCTTAAGAGGCCAACATTGCAATATTAGGCGATACTCTCTTGCATAAAAAGCAGATAACCGCGGTAATGCGTTTAATGCTGCCGCCGTCTTCTGGCTTGTTGTTTGAATTTGAATGTTGATTGTAGTATCTTGCCCACCCATGTATTGCGGAGCAAAGCCATCCATGCTCGTTACGCCGATTTTAGCAAAGTTATTGCCGAATGAAACATCCATGCTTGTTACTCTACATTCACCGACATCATATGGGTCAAATACGATGCTGTTAAGTTGTTCTATGTCAATTGCTTGTTTACGTGCTAAGTTAGCAGCGTTAGGATCTTCCTTTGCGGTTGCAATGTTGTGACAATAACCAAGGAACTTGACGTCAGGATGATTACTATCAAAGTAGAACTTTTTCCCACTATCAACGTAATAACTACTCATTCCTGGAGTGGCTGTTTCTGCATTGTCGTAAGAATCTATTTCTATGTTATTAACAACCGCTCTTTGTACATTGATAGCAACCGGAATAAAAAGTTTGCGTTCTTGAAAGAACTTATCGGTTGATTCATTAATAAATGCAGAAGCCTCCCGGCGCATATCGGCAAACATCTCGTCGTTGGACAGATAATCAAGTTGTGTTTCGATTAAAATACCAAACGATATTTTGCCTTTTTTGTCGCCGGAAACATCAGATTTATCGTCAACGTCTTCTTCTTTATACATGAGGTCAATATTTTTAATAATAACTTTACCCGCATCAGCATTTACAGAGTTCATATATTGCCGCATTCGATGCAAAAGATCGTTCATTTTGTTCTGGAGTTTTATAGCATCCATAGCAGCATAGCGATTCTTGCTAGAGTCAATTATCTCAAGCGGAAGTAATTTACTGTTTGTGATGTCATTTTTAGCGACAGCAGTAAGAGGAAACATAGAATGCCATGGAGTAGCCCCAATCACAGTTCCTGTTGCTACTGTATTTAGTTCTGCTAATGGTGCCGTGAACTGAGCATCATCCAGCATTGATATAACCTTATTATAGATAAATACTATATCTGCCGCGGCCTGCTTCTCTACTTGAGAAAGAACAATCATAGCGTCAGTTCTACGCATTGCTTCGATTTTGGTTTGTAACATTTGCTTTAGATAAGTTTCATTGGCAATATAGAATTTAATCTTAGGATTTTGAAATTTCATGGGCAATAAAGCCGTGTTGCTAAGAGTTTCTTTGATATACTCTGGAGAATTAAAAGCTAATCCTTTGGCGGCTAAATCTTGTCCAGCTTTAATTGAGCGCTGGTAATAATAGCGCATAGTCTTAAAATTAATACAGCCGGCAAAATAGTTGCGGTATTCGCTGTCATCGGTCTCCTGAATAGGAATTTCAGGCATATAGACACGATAATTAAACTCCTGCATAGTCAGCGTTGCTTGCAGAAGCTTAGGATATCCTGGTACAGTGCTAACTTTCATGTCAACTAAAGTAACAGCTTCAATGTTTAGTACAGAATTGATATAATCGCTATCGATCGGCAGAAACGGAGTAAATTTAAACTGGGCTATTAATGCTCTTAGCCCATTCATCCAATATTTAATTTCCTGCCCATTTGACGTAGTTGTTGTGTATTCATAACCGTTTATTCCGCGCTCATCGTTGAAATACAAAGACAACTGAATAAGCCGCTCAGATTTTTCGGCCGATTTGGTCATAGTACCTTTTGCGCGAATCAGCGGCATTCTTTCAGACGTTGTTTGTGTAATGCAACGAATAGATGTTGGCGGCACAAACAGTGTAGTATCGCCAATCGTAACAGTCCAATCTTTAAGAGCTTCGAAGGTAGTGCCAAAGATTTTTTCTTGTATTTTTCGCCGGTCATCAAATTGATTGTCAGCATTCCAAACAGCGTCTGCCCATATCTTTTCATTGTAGTTATGGGAGTCCAAGTTAAAGACATCAGAAGCCATACCATTGTGATCTGTATAAATAGGCATGTCTCTAAAATCTTTATTTACTTCTATTGTGTCGTAATCAACAATTAGTCGCTTTGCAAGATTAATCCATTGACCATCAACTTGAACATAAACAGCGCCTAAAAATCTTCGATATGCATCTTGACCAAGAAGGTTGAAACCAGTCGTTCTGTAGTCATTTGGGTCCATAATGCTGTCAGCAAAAGAAGCAAGTGTATTCAAAAAGCTGCTGTTATACATCTCGCTACCGTAGGTTCTAGGAAATTGCATAGCATTACGACTTAGAACCGTGTCGTCAAGAATTAAGTGTACTTCGTTGCCGGCTTTCCGTAGCAAGTCTACAACTGTATCCCTAGCTTTTATACCTTGCTCGTAGGTTTGAGGATTGGATTCATCCTGACTTAACCATATAATATCTTTCTTACCATTGTCAGCATCTAGTATTTTGCACTCAAACCAACCACCTGTAGTGCCCATCTTAATGAACTTAATCACAGTATTTTCGGGGCGACTTACGCCTTTTACAAATAAGTGATTATTATATGTTCTGGCTAAACCAAGTTCAAGTTCTTTAATACTGTAATCGGCCGGGTCTACGCTTCGCTCTTTAGCCCAGTGAGGTATTTCAGGAGCATCGATTGCAAGTAGACGCACTTTAAAACGATCTGGACGTTTTGCGCTTCCAGTCGCTCTGGCGGCTGCCTGATCCATTGCTTTAATAGACGCGGAAACTGCTTGATTGATGTGGCTAGTTACGTTCTCGTCTCCACCGTTATCAATAGAATCAAGAAGCACTTCGATAGTATCACCGTCGATTGTGCCGAGTGTAATATCATCATCTGTAATGTCTACTTTGCCTTTTAAACAATAAACACCTTGGTCAGGATAGTGCCCCGGTTTAAGAATTGCCGGTATTTCAGTATAGAATGCAGCTTTCTTTTCCCCGTTTTTTTCTCCAGCCACATATTCATGGATTAAATTTAGATACGCATTATCTACTCCACCTATATAAAAATCACCCATGTCGGGTGTTTTAAAACTGTCTTCAGTTATTACAAAACGACTTTCGTCGAGATGCTTGGCCGCTTCTGCTGCTATTGCTTTGCCTTCAGATAATTCCCGCGCTTGTTTTTCTGCTTCCTCTGCAGCTGCATCCATTATTAGATCGTACTCGGCTGGCATGTATGATTCCTCCTTATATAAAAGCCTCACATAAAGACCGCTGTTGTTTCTAGTTGTATATTACTTGCATAAATGATGTTATTAATAATCTATTAGCAAGTAATTCTTGTAGTGAAACAATAAAGTGTGTTATGATTAACTCCAAAACACAGACATTGTTTTGTTATGAGCGGTTTTAGACAAACAAAATAAGCTTAAGAGGTGCATAATATGTCAGATCCAAAAGATGTCAGTTTGAGAGAGGCATCACAAATACCAGCAGGAGAATGGTCAAATACTGCTTGCATGGGATATGCTATTGCAGCCTGTAGAAGAGCCGGGTTAGAACGCAGCAAAATTGATGAGATCGTAGTAGAGTTTAAGTGGATATTGGATACAATTGCATTAGAAGACGCCAAGAAAATATATCAGGATTATTAAAAGAAGCTTAATACTGTTGTTTTGGAAAAGGAGGCTGCTATAATATGCATTGTCAATGCGGGGAAGATTTACTTATGGTAAGTGGCGAAAACGATACAATCAAGGCATTGCGCTGTTCTAAGGCTTTTGCTGATATAGAGAACGGCATGTCTTTAGATGCTGTTTCGCAACATTATTACAGCGAAGAGATTAACGATATCAAACGTTTTCTGCAATATTTAATTGAAAAATATTCTGAGGAAATGGTTAAGCATGAAGAATCATTGAAAACCTGTGAACCTGAAACACCAAAATACAAAGAAACATATACGCGCTTTAGAGTTGCCAGAGGTGCAGTAAAATTAAATACTAGCCGATTAAGTGAGCTATAAGATAAAATCACTTCATCATAAAAAAGGAACTTTATTGTATGCAGAAAAATAAAGATGATAAATCCACAAAGCCGAAATTAGCTTCAGTTGTAGAATTGTTTCCCAAAAAAGACTATGAGGTTTTTAATTTTTCTTGGGGAGCAGGAATTAAAGACCTTAGAAATGGTCAATGGAGTACCATATGTTTCCCAGATGGACAAGAATTAAATGTAGAAGAATGGGATGTTGAGCTAAGCGATGATGGTATAAAAATTTTTGACTATTATCTCTTTAGTTCAGCGCATAGACGGCCTTTTAAATTTTGTGATCCGCATGACTGTCATTACATTAGAGAAACATTTGCAGAAGCTACGCCGCTACAAGTTGAATCAGCCGACAAAAAATTAAAAGAACGTACTGAAAAAGAAGACGATTGTCCGTTTTAAATAATTTAAAATAATGGAGTAATATATGAAATTATATGGATTTGCCTGGCCAGGGGCAGTATTGTCTTTATTTTTATTTTCCCGGCTCTTATTATTGGCTTAGTAATTATAGTTATCTATTTTATTTTTTTTAACGAGTCAGATTCCAGGTTGTCTGCAGATAAAAAAAGCAGTCCGCGAGATATAATATTTACACCTCAAACTAGAGAGCAAAAAGCAGCTTTCATTTGTTTAGAAGGTGGACGTATGAACAGAGATCTTGGAAATTTTAAAGAAGCTATATATTGGTACGATAAATTTTTGACACATAATAATATACCGAATGCTGTTAGAGAAACTGTTATGAAAAATATAATATTTTGCGAACAACAAAAAGACTTGCCTTCTTCTATAACATATTACATACCTTCAGAGCTAGAGATAAAAATTCCATCTGCAACATACTGGCTATGTTGTACTCATATAACAGACACTTATCAATGTTTTATTAAAATTGAGGTTCCTAATAAGATTGAATTCGATGTTACCACTTTCAAAGGAAGGTATAAAGCAGAAATGTATATTGCTAAAATTGCTAAAATTAGATATAAAAGCCGTATAGAAGATATACATATAACCCATAACGCCCCTAGTCCTAGCGAATGTTCTCGAATTTATTATGTTGATGGTAAGACTGCTTTTCCTACATAATGAAAACACCACCTACTGGGTGGTGTTTTTTTTATTGAAATGCTCCTGTAAGCATTCTGTATATTTGTTGAGGACTTGCATCAGTACTGGAATTCTGGACGTTCATAGCCACATTGATATTAGTATTCGTAAATCCAGATGACAATGCTTGCCTTACTGCGCTTTGTGCGTGCGAGGCGCCCTGGCTGGTCTGTGCGTTGATATTGATTACATACCCTTGACTAGGGCCGCCCCTGATATTGTTGAGATGAGAATCAGCTAACTGTGGAATTCTGTATTCATCCTTTGCACTTTCCTGTGCGTGTGTTTCTGCCGGTTGTGATGGGTTGCCGCCAACAAATCCTGCAACCATTACCGCTCCGGCTAAACCCACTGCGCCAAACGCAAGCCCTTTACCAGTAACGCCTGCTGACTTAAGTTTGTGTTTTATCATATTCGTCAATTGCTCAGAATCATCGAGAGCTTCACGATAAGCAGCTCTTCTGGCCTTATTATTTGCGCTAGCTATGTCATTCTGCAATGACGGCCGGGCTTCAGCTATTTGTGCTTTAGCAATGTTAGAATCCATGCCGATATCAGAAATAGCATCATGTGCTATTGTCAACTCTCTTGACATAGAATCAACATTTGCATCCGCACGAAGCAGCCTTTTGTCAGCATCGACACCTTTAGTAAGAATTCCTTGGGCAAAATAGTCTCTTTCGTTTCGGTTAAGCCGTGTTTGTTGACCAAAGTCTATAAAAGCATTTACTGCTTCATCGTATTTCATTCCGCCAGGAAGCTTCTTCATCTCCGGACGCTCTGCTAACTTTAGTTGTTCGTCAAAAAACTTTTTCATGCGCCGGCCATCGGCATCGCCAGAATAGCCCATCATTTCTCTCATAGCAGCCGTGTATTCATCAAGCATCCCAACATTAATCGTCGATTCGTTTTTAGGAGACAAGAATCCCTCTTGGAGTGCCAGAGTAATTTTTTGCATAGCGCCTCTTTGGTCTGGGGTAATGTTGGCATGTTCAGAATTACTCACGATATCGATAAGGCGTCTGTGCTGAAACAGATAATGGTTTATTTCACCTGCGGCCGCTTTTTTGCTTTTAGCAATATCGTCAATTTGTCTTTGCTGGTTTGAAAGACCATAGTGTAAAGCTTCAAAATGGTGCTGAACATCTGCTGACCCTTGAGCCTCCAGTGTTTTAATATATTCAGTCCCTATATCGCGTATAGTATCAATATCTTCAGGCATGTCTTTGCCGTATAATTGACTTAGTCTTGATTTAATACTGTCATAAGTATCTGCTAATTTTGTTTGCTCTTCTGGCGTGTAATATGCATTTTGTTGCCTAAGAACATTGTTAATTGCGCTTTTCTTGGCTTCTTTAAGACTCATAGAATCTCGTGTTGCTTGTTCTTTGCCATCAGCTTGGTACTTTTTATTATAATCTGCCGCATTAAAATGCATTGAAGCTAATGCATCTTGAAATATTTTATCTGTTTCATCGGTTAATTGTACGTCTATACCCTTTTGTTTTAAGAGCTGATATGAGGCGTAATCAATGTCACGCATTTGTCCGTTTACTTTTGCTTTCCCTTTAAGAATCGAAACACCCATGTCATCGCTATCATAGTCGCCTTTTTTAGATTCAAACTGTACAGCGGTACTTAAAGCTGTGTTTCCGATTACGGCATCAAGCAAGTATAACGAAGAGACGCTTGCAGATTTTTTATAGTCAGCTGGTTCACGAACGTTTAATGACAAAGTCCCTTTGGATTTTATGTGTTCAAACACTTCTTTTTGTGTGAGGCCCAATCCGTCCAGGTATTCTTTGTTATAAACTGTTTTCATGAAATCGCGGCCTACAAATGTGGCGTCATATTCCAAATACTGTGACCCAGCAGATCTTCTGGCGGCTTCTTTAACCAAGTTTATTCCATCGAATTCGAGCGCTTTAAAATAGGAGCTTGTTTCATCTCCAAAAAACTCGATACCACTTGCCTTAAATCTTCCGGAGTCAAACAACCTAGCTTCACCAAGAGCAGCCAAACCTTTCTGTTTTGCAGTAAGCGAACCGGATATCTCCTGTTTTGCTTCAGTAAGTGTATTATGCATATTTGCTAAAAACTTTTCTTTTTCTTTTGCACTGCCGGCCAAATTATATTCTTCTCGCTGCCGTTTTAGCTGAACTATTTTCTTTTGGTAGTTATTTCTTGCGTCTTCTGTTTTACTGCTTGGGTCAATATAATCCTTAGAAGTATAAGGAACAGCTAAATAACGATTTGAAGAATCTTTGCCGCCGGAGTAAAGTTGTTTGTTGCCAAGTTCATTCATATGAAGATCAATTAACAGCTTTTTCCCATAAAGTGAATCAACTATGTCTTCATTAGCACCGGCACTTGTTACAAGTTTATCTAATGACTTAACCTCAAACCCGGCTTTATCAGTCATATCGCTCAATGAATAGCCGCTGTTGCCTGTGTTCCAGTTTCTAGCAAGAACACCTGTCATTACGGAGTATCGGTCTTCTAGCGCATTACTGCTAATGTTAGAGATTCCTGCTTGTTAATAGCTTTTAGTATCGTATCTACGCGGACGCCCTTGCTCTCTAACTCGTCTTTGAGAGCGTTATTGATTTGCCCATTATCGAGCAATAATTTATCTCCACCGCTGGCAAACATAGCACGGCGGATCTGGTCACCTATTGATTTGGTAATCGGTCTGTTTAAATATTCTTTTTTGATTTTTTCGCTATCGTCAAGTATATGACCGAAACGCTTTTCAAACACATCGGGTGCTGTGGCTCTTAAAACTGTTTTTACTCGTTCTAAATTATCTTCGCCATAGTGTTCCCATTCCATCATCTGAAGGTTACGATCCGTGAATTTTAGACCTTTCGCTACTTGCTTTTCTCCGTGAGATGCGTTTGCTGCTAGAACTGATGCGCGATCATGAAAGTCCATTGCCACTAATTCAGTTCGAGCTAAATCGACTTTAATGCCGTTTTGTTCTCTGATGTTTTTAAATTCTGTGCTTTCAATGATTTTTTCTAGTTTATCTAAATCAATGTTGCCGTTCGGAGCAACTAGATGGCCATCTTTGACTTCTATCCCTGGAATAGCGTCTTGAAGTATGTTCTGTACCTTATTAACATCGTCGCCATGCTTGCTAAGTAAATTGGCAACTACACGCTTAATTACTGCCCCGTGGTCTTTGTGTTTAAACTCTGCTTCGAAATTATTGCTGATTGTGTGGAATGTTTCATCCGGATTAATAAGCCCACTGCTTTTAAGTACGTCTCTTAACGCTTCCATTGGTGCATAACGTTCATCCATTAGTGCTTTTTGGAATCCAGAAACAGTGCCATAGTGTTTTTCAATTATATTAGTAATCTCACCATGTCGCATTGTGCGCCCATTAGATTTTTCAATCACCGCGCCTAGTGCTGTATGTCTGATATCTTTAGCACTGAGTGATTCGATATATTCTTTGTCTGGTACTTCATAAGCAAGTTCATCCAAGCCAAGAGCTTTCAATGTTTGTGCTATTTTTCCATCATCGGAAGTTCCTAAACCGCCTGCCAAAAACCGAGTCATGTTTTTCTCGACACCCTCTGCTATCTTCCGGTGCGGATTAGCATCGAATGCTTTGACATAATACGCTAAATCATAATTTTTGTTTAAGATATTATAAGCCTCTTGTTCCATGTCGGCTGCGCTCATGATTTGGTCTTTATGGCTGTTTAATACTTCAAGAATGTTTTCTTCATTAACCATTAGGCCGCCGGTCTTCGAAAAAACTCCGAAACGGAACATGCCAGCTTCTTTGGCATATACTTCCTGAACCGTTTCTTTGTACCCACTAATATTAATAAGAGACTCGCCTTTATGCACAAACACGCCATTACGATATTCAAATGTAATCTTACCATCTTTTCCGATGCGGAGCTTTGGCGCTAGATTACGTTTTGTTTTAAGGTCATCGATAACACTTATGTTGTGCTCTGCTATTTTATGAAGAGCTATTTTTTGCATCGTGGGACGTGTGTGAAAGATGTTGTCAAGCAGTTCTGGAGCAGCGGCAGCAGCGCCTTCCTCTAAATGGATACTTGTTAGCATTTCTTTGATATATGGATTATTGATATCGGCAGAATTAACAAGTTTGCGCAAGTCTTCAGTTTTCATTGACAAACGATTGACACGTACAACGCTCTCTGTCGCATAATTTAATCCGCTCAGCTTCATCTTGGATTCAGCTATTTCAGTTGCCGTATGTAAGCTGCGTCCTATAGAAATGTCTTTTAACGCTTTGCTTGCAATACTTTCTTTTACTTCATCTGCGTTGAAGCGGAGCGCACGCGATACTTGTTGATAAATACCTCGCTTAGACGAACCATATCCATCTCCAAAGTGAGGTTTATTAAATAACGTTCCGACAAATTCGGTTATTTCTTTATTATCCCAGGAGAATTTTTCTGCCATGGCTTTAAGAGTGCCGTTGCCGGATTTGTCTGCATAAGCCTGCAATATTTGGCGAGCATTGATTGTGATTAGCGATCTAGCACGAAAATTTAAGTAGTCTGGATCAAGTTTTTTACCCTTTAAGAGCTTAATCATCTCGTCAGACTGTTCAAATTTTGTATTGTCGAACATGCCTTCTTTATACCAGTCTTGTAACTTAGGGGTTATATCGTGTATTGAGAAAGCAAAATTAGAACGTGAGTCCTGCATATCGCCTTTCATTACAGACGAACTTTCGCAGAGTCTTAGCTAAGTCCATTGATAATTCGATTAACCTGGTCGCCCAGGTCGCCTTCTTCTGCACCACGCTTAAACGCTGTGTTCATCCAGTATAAATTATCGTGAGCTTTGCCAATCAGCGACTGAAACTTAATATCTTCGTTCCAACCTGATGCGTATAAACCTACTGGTGACGACGTTTTCATATTGCCGACTTGTGTAAAGAAGCGGCCGTCTTGAAACACATCGCGTGGAAGGTTGTTTAACCGAGTTTGAGTTCCGTCAGCAATTAAGCTTATTGCTTTTGTGTCTTCATCATAAAGAAGATCTGCACCTGTTTTGTGAATGCCGGTTATAATATCTTCCATGAAGCCAATGGTGTCTTTCATGCGCATGGTCCGCATATCCATTAAGTCTTTAGCTTGATCTGCTGTATAGCCAAATTTTAATAAATCATCGGTTGTTACTTTATCAAAAAGCAGATTTTCAACAATATTCTTAGCTTCGACATGAGGCGCTTCACCATTTAAGTATTTGACTTTTGGCAGTGTTTTATCAATTTCACCGATGATGGTTTCTACAGCTTGCTGGCTGAAGCCAAGCTTGGCCATAGCGGAGACGGTTGTAACGTTTTGCCGCTTCCCGGTAAGTATACGGCCAGCACTTTGATCATCCTTGCGCGCCGACCGCAAACTATCTAATAGTTTTTGTGTAAGTGTTTCCGAGGTATGAAATCCTAATTCTTCTGCAGTTGATACTTGATCTTTACCAATTACGTTTGTCGTAGCCAGATAGTTCATGAAACGATGAATTTCTTTAATCTTCTCGCTTTCATCAACTATACCTGTATAACCTCGTTTCTCTATCAGACGCTCCGCAAGATTAATATTAGAAGTATTTAGGTTAATTGAAAGAATATGGCTATTATCGTCATAAATACTGGGCATTTTGACGCCTGTACGGTATCCATAGCTTTCTAAATTGACTTCGAACTTGTTCCGATCCATTGCACGAATCTTTAGCGGTTCTGTATTTGTCACAGTATCAATACCGTTTGAGGCGTTCTTGGCTATGTAAGCTTGCAAACCTGTAAAGTATTGCTTAAAATAAAAATCCTGTAATTTTGTATCGTTCCCGCCACGTTTTTCTGCTGCGTCGATAACTGTACCCATGATATCGCGAATACTTCTGGCGTAGTTTTCAGAGTTAAGCGCTGCATCTACAGTTTCACGATATACGCGCCACTGCTCTGTACTTTTGTCTTTCCATCCGAAGTATTCCTGGTATGTTTTCAACATATCAATACCGGCGACCGACAATTCATTGTTAGCAATCCCCTGAGCAACACCAAGAGAGCGCTGGCGTACTATTTCATGAAACTCATTACGAAGAGCTGCGCGAACATCGTCTGGCGCATTATCGCCAGCTTTTGTTTGAATGTATTCATCCATGTCGCTTAAGAAATTAAGCAACCCTTTTTCTTTGTTGATATCAAGACTGCGCCTTGCTCTGGCAGCCGATTCATTTTGAAGACGCAGAGTGCTTTCTTCTAACTGGCTTTGAATTGAAAATCCAAGGTTTTTTTCTTTACCGTCTAAGCCAATTTCAATTTCTTCCATTTGTTTGGTTATTTCTGCCCCAATGTCTCCTAGCTTATAAGCTTGCCACTGACCTTGGTCTTTATAACCAGTTAAAAGCAACTGCTGATTAATTCGTTGCTCTACTTCTGCTCTTGTTCCCACTATGGTAACAGGGGATTTAGCTTTAAATGACTCCAGATCACTAACAGGACTAAACGTAGCTGTTATGATACGCTTAGCATCCATTCCCGGGTGAGTCTCTTTTATGACTTTACCCCATTCATCGGTCATTTCATGTTCATAAATACTATCTAGAGTGTATGACACACCTTTTTGAAACCCGTGTTGTGGAAATAACTCTTTGCGAACATCGCCATTATTGCCGATGCCGTAGCCACCGAAGGTACGAATATCGTCAGTAAATGCATCGTCTACAAAAGACATTATGCCTTCGCGGTTATTGCCCATACCTAGTCCGTCGCGTGCATAAAATAACATTTGCCCATCGGATCTTAATGGGTATGCTTCTGGAGTTTTACCAGAAAAAATAAAATTTTCGTTTTCTGCGTTAAATAGGCCGGATTTTACATACATTGATGCATTGGCTGCGATATCTGTGCGACCGACATGAGCAACTTGATTATTGTAAAAATCAGTATCGTAGTTACGAGTCAAAGATTCTAGCATAAAATGAGTTAAGCCATTTTCTTTCATTGCTTTTTTGCCGGCATCGGTAAACAAGTCTGACCAGTTATTCCCTTTGGTGGCACGCAATGATGCTAGTGTGTCCATATGACGGTTTTGCCAATCAAAATTAATGCCCATGCTATCAATAACACTCTTGGCATTATTGGACAACTGGTCGCTTTTGGCGAAACGCTTCAGCATTTCGATATCAAATGCACCACTGTTGTGACCTAAAGCAGTCAGATCTTGCAACTGTCTAGCATGTAAACCTTCAATAAGTCGTTTTTCCCAGGCCAACATCTCTTTGCCCTGAAATGTTACTGTACTACTTTTCTGTTTTTCATAGATTTCAAGATACGTCTTAGCACCGCGACGCATATCTCTACTATCCATTGATTTAATATCGTTATCACTGGCAAAAGAGGTAAACTCAAACAATCCAGGTTGTCCCGGTACTTCTTGATATTTGGTATTTGCATGACCAGTTTTTGCTAGTCTTTTCAGAATAACTGTATCTCTGTTTGATAATTTATCTCCATTTTCGTATTTTTTGATTACATCCGCAAATTCTTTTTGCATGGCTTCGGTGCCGATAATAGAACCGTAGTAATCTCCAATCTTGCCGGTTTTAGTATCAGCTACACCAAAGGAAAATTCTGTTATTGCGTCAAGAACCTGTTGTCCGGTATGGTCGATTCCGCCCATAGTCTCAAGGTCAAATGCTAAGAATTTGCCTTTATCCCAGATATTCCGGTTGGCTTCAACAAGCTGACTGTATGGTATAGAAACGCCTTTCTGTGTGTACTGATAATGCATAGAGTTATTAATATCAATGGTATGTTGAATAAGGGATGTGCCGGTCTGCTTAGCGACAAGGCCATTTCGTGCAACATCGCGTACGTATTGATAAAAGTCAGCAGATATTTTTCCGTATGTCTCGATAATATTTTTAGGAGCAGTATATTTTCCAGTCGCTTTATTTTCGATACCATTCATCAGATAGGTACTATTCTGAGCGCTTGTCACGATATTTCGCATGTCATTAAAGCGAGCT